>JAUMHB010037223.1:0-26431 GCA_032359685.1 Pittosporum tobira | reverse complement strand
TAGGGAAAGTAGAGGTAGTTTTTATTTTATTTTTTAATCATCTTATCCTTGGAGTAATGGAGAAATATCAGCAATACTTCTGTAATATTTATAGTAGATAATTCCAATAGAAATGTTGTTATTAAAAAATCTGTAATCAATTATACTTTAAGTAGTTTCAAAGAAGTTTTTCTGTCCTTATTTAAGTGTCATTTGCAAATTCTAAAATAGAATTAAATGGACGGCTTCTATTAATTTAGTTTTGTATTCTTTTTAACAAATTTTACTCCAATAATTTTTTTTTTTCCTCTCTTTTCTTTCTTCTTGTCTTCACAAGAGTATTATCAACATTTCACACACATTCCACTCTCAATTGAATGAGACAATTGAGTGGACCAAAAATTAACATTCCAGGAAAAAAAAAGTAAAAAAATAAAAATGAAACAATAATCATATCCCTTAATTCATGTGCATGCATTTCAATAAAAACACCTTAAAAAGACACTGTGCTTTAATAAGTGTCATTTTTTTAAAAATGTCTTTTTCCCCTTTTCTAAAAAAGGCAGGCACGGAACTGGAAGTTTCAATTTTCTTTTTATTATTTTTCTAAAAAGAGAGTAGTGTACTATTTAAAAAGACGACAATCTGTTCCGACTTGCGTGTTGCCTGTTGAAGTAAGACTAAGGTTGTTGCAGTGAAAAGTACAAAAATTGACAGATGTGGTGGTGACTCATCACTGTCGGACCTGCTTGCGGCGGTAATAACTAAGAAGTACAGTAAATCTATGCTTACAATTTTCAATTTTCTCCAAAGAAGACAAGATCTCCCGCCAAAACACCCCCCTCCCATTTCATCATCTTCCCCATTCAAAAAACTCTGCAGCAAATCTATGCTTTCAGTTTTCACTTTTCTCTCTCTCTCTCTCATATACTCCCCTGTCAAAAAAAAAAAAAATAATAAATCAAAATTTATTCTTTTTTAAACGAAAAAAATACTACTCCGTATTTTATATTCTTGGTCTCTGTGACATAAATTTTAAAAATAATTATATCAATAATATATATATATATATATATATATATATTTTTTTTTTTTTTTATTCACCACGTTTCCTGCAAAGTGCTCAGCTGCATCATCCACTACAGTCTCTCTCTCTCTCTGACACATCTCTTCTTTCGGTAATCACAATGACAATCAAGTAATTTTACGTCTGTACCCTCCACCTCCCCAACCTCCTTCGCAAATACAAGCGTTAGATCAAATCAAAATCAGCAACGATGGAAATGGAGAGAGGAAACTCCGCAATAAGATCTCCCAGGTTTACTTCAGCTCCGCCTAAATCCGACGCCGACGCCGACGCCGCCACAGGGAGAAAGCGAAAAACGTCTAAGTCGGACGAATTCGAGCTCTCGCTACACGTAATTGAGCCAGTGCCGCTCAACATCTACTACCCGAAATCGTCACATGAGAAGTGCTGCCGGAGATCCAGTAGAGCCACGGGGTACAAGTATAGAAGCCATGGAAATGAAGAATTTAAAGCTCTTCCACCTCATGCATTGTCTCCACCTGTAATTCAACTTAACAGTGTACGAAGGTCGCCGCGATTTTCGGAGGTCAGTGACGGTAATTTTGTGAATTTTAGCAAATCTAATGGTACATTGGAGTCTAATTTGGTAGAAACGGAAGCTACATTTTGTGAATCATCTAAAAAACCTGCTTTAAAAGATTTCTTAAGAAGGTCTCCTAGGATTTCGTGGAATTTGAATGGTGAATTATTGGCACTGCCTGAGTCATCGTCTTCGAGAAAGATGAAAGTTGTTGGTTCTGGTGGTAGTGATTTGAAAGCTACGAGTGAGAAGCGCTCAAGATCTAGAACAGTAGCAGAAGTGAAGTCAGATTTAGGTAAATTCGCAGAAATGAAGACACCAGTGTCGAATGAGAGCAATAGGGGGAGTGAAAGGTACTTAAGATCGAGGAAGATTTTGGTAAGTGTTGTCAGGGATGAACATGTTGAGAACAAGTATAGTTTGATTGAATGGCCTATTAAGAAGCACAAAGGGATGTCAGTGCAGACTAAGACTTGTGGTTCGGATGTTAAAACTGAGAAGTGCTTAAGATCAAGGAAGATTTTGTTAAGTGTTGTCGGGGGTGAACATGTTGAGGACAAGTCTGGTTTGATTGAATGCCCTGTTAAGAAGCGTAAAGGGATGTCAGTGCAGACTAAAACTTCTGGTTCGGATGTTAAAACTGAAAAGTGCTTAAGATCGAGGAAGATTTTGGTAAGTGTTGTCGGGGCTGAACATGTTGAGAACAAGTCTGATTTGATTGAATGCCCTGTTGAGAAGCATAAAGTGATGTCACTGCAGACTAAAACTTCTGGTTCGGATGTTAAAACTGAAAAGTGCTTAAGATCGAGGAAGATTTTGGTAAGTGTTGTCGGAAGTGAATATGTTGAGAACAAGTCTGGTTTGGTTGAATGCCCTGTTAAGAAGCATAAAGGGATGTCACTGCAGACTAAAAATTATGGTTCGGATGTTAAAACTGAAAAGTGCTTAAGATCGAGGAAGATTTCGTTAAGTGTTGTCGGGGGTGAACATGTTGAGAACAAGTCTGGTTTGATTGAATGCCCTGTTAAGAAGTATAAAGGTATGTCACTGCAGACTAAAACTTCTGGTTCAGATGTTAATACTGAAAAGTGCTTCAGATCGAGGAAGCTTTTGGTAAGTGTTGTCGGGGATGAACATGTTGAGAACAAGTCTGGTTTGATTGAATGCCCTGTTAAGAAGCATAAAGGGATGTCGGTGCAGACTAAAACTTCTGGTTGTGATGTTAAAACTGAAAAGTGCTTACGATCGAGGAAATTACCGTTGCCTGTTGTTGAGGATGAACTTGTTGAAACAGAGTCTGATTTGATTGAATGGCCTACAATGGAGCATAAAGGGACTGCAGTGAAGACTAAGACTTCTGGTTTGGGTACTGTAAGTGGAAAGTCCTTACGGTCTAGGAAAATAAAATCTCCCATTATTAGGGTCAAACATGTTGAAACGAAGACTCCAGCGATTGAATGGCATAGCAAGGAAAACAAATGGAAAGCAGTGAATACTAGGGCATCTGCTTCTTTAGAGAACAAACTGAAAAGACAGAAGGTTGCAGCCTTTTTTGTTGGGGAGCCAATTCCTGATGAGGAAGCCCGAGAAAGGTGGAGTTGGCGTTATGAACTGAAGGTAAATGTTCATTTTTGATTGGGTTTTTGCATGAATTTTACTGATTTTATATTTTCGACAAAAATTCTCTTTTATCGTTGTTTCAAGCATATGATCTTGGTTCAGCTTAGATGATGTACAATTGATAATTCCTTTGGCTATAAATGTAGAACTTGGTAATTTTGGAAACTCTGGTTAACCTTTATAATGTCATGCAAGTTAGAAGGTTGTTTGAGTTGTTCTAAGGTTTCTAGTTTTGTTGTTTGATCAACCTAGTGGGTGATAGCTTCAGCATTTATCAAGTCCTAACCTAGGTTCATGAATATCTAGGTGCCCACTCAAGTATTACACTTAAAAGGGTAATGCATTATTTAACATTCAGCTTAAAACCTACTGATCTGCTTTTACTTAAAACCTTAAAGGTCACAAAATATGAAGCTCCTCTTGATTACCAATTACTTTAAGAAGTTTATTAAAGCATATTGTTCCATCCTCGTAGTTCAGTGCTTCCAAAAGATTTGGAGAAAAAGAACCTTTCTAAAGATGTTCTAAAAATGAAGTAAAGTTATCAGTAACCATAATCCTTTCCTCACAAAACATGCATACACTGTGAATTTCAGAATCTGCTAGAATACCAGTAAAGAATACAGTCTATATAATGTGTGCGCATAGTGGCTTGCCATTTGTTTCTGGAGCTGTATCATTATAATTTGTCTCTAAATTCTCTAACATCTTATATACATTGTAATTTCTTTTAGAATAGTGATCACAATTTGACATTATTAGTATGTTCAGGGTCAAAGACGTGAGGGTCAAAGCTGGATATTAAAGTGAGTGATACTCTACATACTTGTCCTTTCGATATTTATCAGTTTAATCTTTTCCTGAATTTTTCATGTGCTGAGTCTTTCTTTTTAAAATTGGGCATGGTCATTGTTGCTACAGTCCTGATGAAGAGGATGAAATAATTCTGAATGTGGATTGCCACTACACTCAAGCTAAAGTTAATGGTTGTATATTCAGTATTGGAGATTGCGCATTCATAAAGGTAGAGTTTCATAGTTATTGAGCATAAAATGCATGGATGCAACTCTATTCGAATGTCGTTGTTTAATTGTCTTTGCAAATTTGGAGTTTTCCAAAATCTTATTTATTTGTTTATTATAAAAAAGAACTTTACTTGTAATTGTATTCTTCAGATAATCTCTATGGTCTATGACCAGCGCATAGGTAACATGTTAGAGGTTTCATATCGGATCGAATCACTAGGTCCGAGCAATACTTCTATGAAGTTTAATGATCTTAGATAGTTATAATGCTTACTTTTCATAACTAAAGAAAAGGTTTAACTAGGAACTATATAAATCACAAATAAGTCAATGAATCGGCTCTGGAAAGAAAGATAATTGGTTGTGTGGCATCCAAATAAAAAGGTAAATTCTGGAATCATGTTTCCCTGATTAGTCCATGATTTGCTTTAAAGTAATAAAGCATTAACATTTTAGACAGCATAGATTTCAGATGTAAAAAATTTCTTTGAAAGGCTTTTCATGTTTAAAGTTTAAACTGATGGATTATATTTGAATTTCTATACCAGCTTTGCCCATACATGGAATGATTTACATATTACACAATTCCTTCAGGGTGATGGAAAGGAAAAGCATGTTGGCAGGATATTAGAATTTTTCAAAACAACAGAGGGTGAAGATTTTTTTAGAGTCCAGTGGTTTTATAAAGCTGAAGAAACTGTGAGTATCTACATCATGTTGTGGTATTCTTCTTTAATGTACTGTGTCATGTAATTTTATCCAATAATTTGTTCTTCTTTCCCCTTTTTTCTCTTCAGGTTATGAAGGATATGGCTTCTTTCCATGACAAGAAGCGTTTATTTTTCTCCAATTTTATGAATGACAATTTATTAGAATGCATACTTTCTAAAGTGAATGTAATAGAAATAGCAACAGGGGTAAGATTCACTCTTTCTTTCTGAAACAGTCTCCTTTTCCCTCTTCGGTAACATTTTATTCATTCTTTCTGACACTTGGAACTTTGGAAGTAAGTTTCCCGACTTTCATTTGTCTTGGTCTTTTGTTTAAGTCGGCGTCTCATAACTGAAATACATGTAACCTTGTCATTGTTGCAGCTAGGTTTGCAATCAAACTCTATTCAGCCATCTGACTTTTACTATGACATGGAGTATTGTGTGGAATATTCAACATTTCGCAACTTGCTGATTGGTAAGAACCTTCATTATTCTGAAAATGTTATGGTGATATTAAATCTTTATTGCATATAAAAGATTACTTAGAGAACCTTCAATTATCTTAGAGACACCCCTAAAGTCCTTCCTGATGCACATGCTGCGTAAAATTAATTTTTCTGTTCACCTTTCAATGTTTGTTTCGACTTGTTGCGATTTGAGCTTGTGATGTAGTATTAGATAATATTATAGGATTGTGATAACGATAGATTGGTTCAGATAATATTGAGTTATTATTTAATCAGATAAGGATTTAGTAATACTTATCATATTAAGTTATGATTCGTATTAGTCTATAAATAGGGAGTCCACACACTGTACTATTTAAGAAAATCAATGATGAAATCTCCTCCCGTGTTATATCATGTTAAACTCTTCTTTTTATATTTCTCTGTTAAATTATATGTTTATACATGATGTTAAATACCCCCCAATACAGCTATTCTCCATTTTCCGTGAAGACTTTAAATTATATAGTTGGTGCGATCAAGAGATGCACAAAAAGCCTGGCCTGGCAGGCTTTGGATTGGGCCTGTTAGGACTGGGTTTTTTGCTTGAAGGACCGGTCCAAGCTTTTTAAGGTACCAGGCAAAGCCAGGCTAGGCCAGGCTGGATTTAGGCTGAAAAACATGGCCTGATGAGGACTGCGGTTTTGGATCGGTCCTCATCTAGGCTTTTTATTATTTTTTTTAAAATTAATTTCTTTTACAATTTATAAGAATTTTTGAATTAAATATTTTTTTATAATTTCCAGAATACTTGTTCTATTTTTTTTTTAAACTTAGTAATTTATAATGTATAGTTACTTTATATAGTTATTTAACATAGATGTTTTATACAGTTAGCTTTTTTATACAGTTTGTTTTTTATATAATTAGTTATCTTAGATAGTTGTTCTATATAGTTGGTAATACTTATTTTATATAATTACTTATTTTATAATATTTAGTAATTTTTATTAGCTTTTATTATAAAATTGTGATTACAATAAAGAAAAACAATGAAATAAGTTGTACTTATAAAAGATAAACATAATATTTGAGTTACAAATAAATAAATTTATAAGCTTGTAAATTGTAAAAGATAAAACACTATTTTTTGTTTTGATTTTGATTCAACTTCCCCTGAACTATCTTTAATTGAATTAATATTTTGTTGTCATTCCATTGCATCCAAATGATCTATGATCTTTCTAGCAAATACATATTTTTAACTATTGTGGACTTAGTCGACCCCTTTGTTCATTCAAAATCCTACCACTCAAAGAAAAAACAGATTTTGAAATTACGGTACTAGTTTGGACGATTAGTATATCACGGGCCATTGTGGCCATAACGGGATATTGCCTAGCATGAATTCTCCATCATTGCAATATATTAAAATTATCAAATTCTTGGGAGTTCATAAATGAAGTCAAAACAAGTTTCTGTATATAATCCTAGTTCATTTAAAAAAGACTGTTTTTGATTTTTTTCATGAATTAGATTGCAATATCAAGTTTTTTTTAGAAGAACAAGAAGTTTAATATGAACATGATGACAATGTCTTAATCGATACATCGTATCATAATAATTATAACATTCATGAAAACCACTAGTAAATGTTGTGGGACTAACCATTAAATTTTCACTATCATAAAGTTTTAAGTTTAAATCTTCAACAATATCTTCTATAATATTTTCTACGTGTTCAGCTCCAAATGTAGGATTTAAATCCGCGGCACAAGAAAAGATAGGAGGCATCTCTTGAAAATATTTTAAATTTTTTTCATCCAAGTGTGCCTTATATTTTTTAAATATACTAGTGATTAACAAAATTTCTCCCAAAAGTAATAGTGTACTAGGATAATAAAAACCGGATAAAGCTTTAGTAGAATTATAAAGAGCTTCTAAAATACCTAAATGTGATTCAAATATCATTACTTATATTATGCGCAACATAATGTATAGAACTCCATAAGTAGAGATTTTAGACGGATGGCTCTATATAACGTTTTATAAGTAGAGCTCCACCTAACCGGCATATCACATTCCGGTTTCAAATTTTTTTCACCTTGTGCAATTACAAAATTTTAAAATTTTTGTCTTCTTCTAGGTGCATTATATATGTAAAGTAACATGTTTTTAATTTTTGAAATTTGTGGATCAACATAATGAAAATCGAATTGAACAATTATATTTATAATGTGACGTACACATCTATTATGAAAAAGAATACCATTTGAAATCGAATTTATATCTCTTTTTAACATTGCAATAGCCGCTGTATTAGAAGAAGCATTATCAAAACTAATACTCATTATTTTTTCTTTTATTTTAAATTCATGAATGCATGACATAATAACTTGATAAATAACTTGTTTGGTGTTTGGAAATTTAAAAGTTTCAAAAGCAATTATTTTATTGGACATTTCTCACGTAGTAAGATAAATCCAATGACATGTAATAGAAATATAAGAAATAATTGATCATTGACTGCAAGTCTAAACTTCACTAGTCAAACTAAATCTACCTTCAAATTGTTCAAAATATTTAATTAACTCCTTTTTAGATTTTAAATGTTGTTTAAATGCATCACATTTAGTAGTAGTTCACTAACCTTTTGATATTGTGGTTGCAAGCTTTTGTGGATATAGTTCGTAAACGTTTGTTGTCGAAGTGGTTGAACGGAAGGTCATGTTGGATCATACACTTCATTTGCATATCCCTTTACAAAGTTTGGTTGTAGGTCCAAATGTGTCTAGTTTTGTCAATTTGGCCTTGAGAGGATTCGGGAGCTTGCTTTAAGGTGCAAGACTTGTGATGTCGAATAAGTATAGAATTGCCTCCGATTGCCAGTAATTTTCCACAACTCTTGTATTTTACTTTTACGACGCTGTCTACTCTTACTTGATTAAAATAATTCCAATATACTGCCGTTAGTTTATGCTCTAACACTTCAACGGTTGGGCTTGATTTGGTTTGAGATTTAGAAGTGTTGACCGAAGTTGGAGCACTTTGAGATGCCATATTAATATAATAATTAAAGTAGTACTATGTAATAATAGTAATATAGTAATATTAAAAATAGTACGTAATAATAGTAGTAATATTAATAAGCAATAAAAGTATTTATATTATTTATAAATAATAACAAGTAATAATAGAATTTACAAATATTAGTAAGTAATAAGTAGTATTTATAAATACTATTAACTAGTAAATAACAATAGTAATAGTAAAAATTAAGTAATAATAGTATTTATAAATAGTCGTAAGTAAATAAGTAATTAGTAAATTAAAGTACTAATATATGAACAATAGAAATATTAAAATATTTATAAGTACTAAGTACTATATATTAATATACTAATTTGTAAGTGAATATTGAATAAGGAAATTATATTTAGTAAATAAGTAAAGAAAGTGAGTAGAAAGTTAGAATTTAGAAATGTAGAATAAGAGTAATAATTAAGGAGTTTCAGAAGCTCTGAGAGATAGAATTTGGTGTGAATTTTTTTTTTAGTTAATGGAACTATTTATAGAAGTGAAAAAATAGTTGTTGAAAATTTTGGACCAAAATACCCCCAAAACTAGCTGTTATATAGCTATTTGGGGGGGCGGGGGGGTAAATTGGTAAAATTTCATAAAAAAGGGGTTTATAGCAGTTGGGCCTGCCAGGCTAGCCGTTTGGACTGGCCTGGTTCCTAAAAAAAAAGCCCAGGCTTTTTTTGAACTTGAGTTGGTCTGCTGACTGTGCTTCGGGGACTGGTCCAAAGACCATATAAAAGGCCTGTCTTGGGCAGGCTTTTAGGATCAATGCAGGCTTGACCTGACCTGGACTTGGGCCAGTCTTTAACTGGACTGGTCCAAAGACTGACCTGGAACAGGCCGGTCTTCAGGCCAGCCTTTTTCCGAAAATTGCATCCTGCTGAGGCATTTTGGTCCTTTGGAAGCCAGGCCCGGTCCTAACCGGTCTGGTCTTTGACTAGTCTAGAGGTCCAGGCTTTGGTCCTCAGTCCATTTGTGCATCTCCGTGCATGTAAAGAGTCTACAAATTGAAGGCAATATTTATAACAGATGCCATTGTAGCTAATCTGACTAGTTGTCCACAAAATGCATTTTACCGGCTGATGCAGTGCATGTGGTTTTGGTTACTTTAGGAACTTGATAAGAATTTGTTATCTATTATTTTTATGATCTATAGCTTATAGACATTCTGCCAATTTTAAAAATGTAAGTAGAAGATATTTCTGGAATAACTGGCACTAGGGTTGGTTAAATTACCTTTGTTAGTCCTTTTCATATCTTCCAATAATGTGAATAAACAATTTGTTAGTTCGTTTTGCTGAATTAAGCAGAGAGGAGTGCTGTGGGTCCAGAAGCTTGGATATGCCCCGAATTTAGCACTGGCTGATGTGAATAATCTTTCTTTATGAAAAATCACAGATACACATATGTTTTTTACTACTATAACTTGATCATATTTACTTTACTTTTACCATATGTATTTTGTTTCATACGCTAGCAGCTGAATGCAACTCTGAAGACAAAATAACTGAAGCTTTGGAGTATTGTTTGTAACTTGTTTCCTTGACATTATTTGATATTAACTTTGTATTTCTTCAGATAATTCTGTAATGAGCCGTGAATTATCATCACTTAGTTACACTGATACTTTCCGTACGACTGCCAGTACACCTTCCTTAGGGGACCTGTCTAGTTGTGGACCTCACAAAGCTGAGTTGGCATTGCTAGATCTTTATTCTGGTTGTGGTGGAATGTCAACTGGATTGTGCCTTGGTGCTAAACTTTCAAGTGTTGTTCTCGTAACGGTAACTTTTAAGCATATTAAGTTTCATTTTCTACAAATTTGAAATATCTTTGCGCTGGTGTTAATTTGCCTTGTCACATTGTCCTTTGTTTAAGAGATGGGCAGTTGATTATCACAAGGCTGCATGTGAAAGCTTGAAAGTAAATCATCCAGAAACACAAGTGAGTAAAGATATTGCAGCCAAGTTGGTAGCATCAACATGTATTTGGAGATTATTAATGACTTATGTGCTTTTTTTTATAGGTTAGAAATATGCAAGCTGAGGATCTTCTGGAACTATTGAAGGAATGGGAAAAACTATGCAAATCATATGAGAATGATTTTGAAAGAGTTCAATCTAGATCAGAAGACACAGAAGAATCCAATATCGATACTAATTCTCCCTGCGATGTTAAGATGCCTCGTGGAGAGTATGAAGTTTCGCACCTTGTTGATATCTCTTATGGTGTTATACCCAAATCAGGAAAGCATGGACTACAATTTAAGGTAATCCTACAAAGTAAAGATTCGTACATCTATATACCTATTGTTTTGATTTATTATCGAATAGAATAATTACACCATATCTTTTTGCATAGTAGTTGTCGTCCTTGTCTGGACCATATATAAAATAGTTAAGAACTTAAGATTATAACATTTGAATATTTCAATATTGCTGTATGTCATATTCTGGATTGCCATACTCAAAATGCTATATCCTTCTCTTATTGCAGCATGAATATTAACTTTATTTGTAACTATTCTATTAGGTGCACTGGAAGGGTTACGATGATCCTAGTGAAGATACATGGGAGCCAATTGAAGGGTTAAGGTTGATACGGGCTGTTTATTATGATAGGGAAGTACCAGGACTAGTAGTTGCATAGTATCTTTCATTCACTTATTTATATGTATTTTTATCTCCAGTAATTGCCAAGACCACATATGGGATTTTGTAAGAAGTGGATCGAAATCTAAAATCTTGCCTCTTCCAGTAAGTTTCTTCAGTAATTTTACAGTCTGGCATGCTGGTACTATGAATCTTGATCTCTTTATATCTAGTTTGTGAAACTGAATGAATCTACATATCCAGGGTGACGTGGACGTTATTTGTGGGGGGCCTCCATGCCAAGGGATTAGTGGTTATAATCGCTACAGAAACGTAGATGCCCCGTTAACTGATGAAAGGAACCGCCAATTAGTCATCTTCATGGACATTGTGAAATTCTTAAAGCCCAAGTATGTATTGATGGAAAATGTGTCTGACATCTTGAGGCTCGATAATGGTTCGCTAGGAAGATATGCCCTAAGTCGTATGGTCCATATGAAGTACCAAGCAAGGCTTGGAATAATGGCTGCCGGTTGTTATGGTCTACCACAATTTCGGCTGCGTGTTTTTCTATGGGGTGCTCTTCCTAGTGAGGTGAATTACTTGTTCTCTTTTTAGAATTTAGTAATCTCTCCGTCCCAAAATAAATGCCCAATTTTGGCATTTTCTAGTCAAACTTTGAATTTTTAAAACTAAAAACCTTCGCATATTATAGATACATTTTTTGAATTACAAAAAAATAAAATTTATAATAAATTGTACGTAGTTTCTTATTGTCATATTCCCTCCGCCTATAATTTATAAAAAGGGGGCGCAATAGTTAATTTTAGAAGTGGTCAGTTTGAGTTTGACTAAAAGTAGTCAAAAGTGGGCAGTTGATTTGGGACGGAGGGAGTATGTTATATAGGTAAGTATCCTCAGTTTTTGTGGGTTGCTCGTTATTATTGTTATTGCCAACTAGACAATAAAGGAGTTTGTGTTATTTCCCCCATCAACTCGTATCAATTGGGGTGGAAATGAAATCGACGATCATATGTATCTGGTTTTGGTGAGAGATTTAATATATGTAACACCAAATTCAATGGCTTTGGTTCCCCATTTTCTTTCTAGCACTGAGTCGATTCATATTTTTTTACCTGCAGAAATTGCCCCAGTTTCCGCTTCCTACACATGATGTTGTGGTCAAATTTTGGCCTTCTCTTGAATTTGAGGTACTACATTTTTTTCATCAGGCTAAATAAATTAGTACCATTCTGTCTCTATTTTAATTACTGAAATTTAATTGCAGCAAAACACTGTTGCTTATGATGAAGGCCAAACCCGTGAACTTGAAGAAGTTGTCCTCCTTCATGATGCTATCTCTGATCTTCCAGCTGTATTCTCATCATACTTAATTTGTTATTTTTTTTCCTTACTTTATATACTAGTACTCCATATTTGTCTATTGTCCTCACTATATCCCATGCTTTAGGTGACGAGCCATGAAACACGCGAGGATATGACATACGAAATGCCTCCAGAAACAGAGTTTCAAAAGTATATAAGATTGACAAAACATGGTAATGATATAATATCTTCCATGCTTAAATCTGGATATGATGGCCCATTTGTTGATCAATGAAATTCTGATTTATCCATTTTCCTGTAGAGATGATGGGTTTTGCATCAAGTGGTGTTTTGGAGACCGAAAGTTCTGTCCTTTACGACCACCGGCCTTATCAATTATCCAAGGATGATTACTTAAGAGTTTGTCTAATTCCACGCAGAAAGGTATGTCATATATGATGTATTTTGTTGATTTATGTGCTTTTGGTTGTCCTGTGGTTCCTAATTTTTACTTCTTTTATTAGGGAGCCAATTTCAGGGACTTCCCTGGGGTGGTTGTGAATAAAGACAATGTGGTTAGTCGAGATCCAACAAAGGAGCCAGTCATGCTACCATCTGGAAAGCCACTGGTAGCAACTTGTCTTTTCGTTATCATTTTCCTGGATTTTTATTTTTCATGCAAAAACAAATCTGAACTCCCTTCTCTGTTCTTTAATGTATACAATTGACCCTCTTATCTATGTAATTAATGTGATCCTCTTATTAGTTATTGGAAACATTTATCATAAACACTATGCATATTTTATTCATAAGAAGAAATTTTCCCCACACACATATACGGGTACTTAATAGAGGATTGGGTCCGTACTTTTTTTTTTTTGGTACTTCTATAATCATCCTCAACAGTTGGGCACACACGTGTACAATATTTAAACTCTCTTGGCATTTTTACCTTTGCCAGGGTTCGAACCCTTGACCTCTCCATTGGGAGGGTGGGCTTGATACCATTGGGCTAAAGCCCTTTTGGTGTCCGTACCTTTTACTATCAGACTTGTGCAAAAATAACATTGGAACTTTGTTGAGCTATATAATGTGCTGAAGGGCTCAATGGAAAGTGATAATCCAATCAACAAGTGCAACACAAATTGTGTTTTAAGCTGTATGAGACAGGAGCATCCATCATTATTTTGCTTAAAATTAAATGATCTGCCAAAGTTTAGGATAGTTGACTACTACTAATCAATCTTTTTTGTTGTTTGCAGGTACCAGATTACGTCTTCACTTTTGAAAAAGGGAAATCGAAAAGGTTTTTGATCTTTCTTTTTCTTCTATCCTCCCTCTCCCCCCCCCCCCCCTTCCTCTTTCTACAGGCCTTACTAACAAATCTTTTAAGTACTAAATTGTCAATCTTGCCCTCTGATATAATGTTGGTTCGTTGTAATCATAGGCCATTTGCAAGATTATGGTGGGATGAGACAGTGGGAACTGTAACTACTTTTCCATCTTGTCACAATCAGGTAGCCTTAGTAGGTTGCCTTTGTTACTTGAAAATAGAATCTCAAGAAATGCAATTTAGGATTTTGTTTTAACACATAAGATTGTGTGCGGCAGGCAGTATTACATCCAGAGCAGGATCGAGTCCTCACTCTACGTGAATACGCAAGGTTGCAAGGGTTTCCTGATAATTATAGATTCTGTGGTACTGTTAAAGAAAGGTGCGCAACTTTCTTCAAGATCCTAAAATTGTCTAGTGAAACGATAAAATGACAAGAATGCCCTTGCCCCTTAGTGAATGAGTAGTTTTTAAGGACTTGGTACATACTTGGGTGTCACATGTTACTTAATACCAGTGTGTGATAGTTTACATTACTGCGTATTTGCTGTTAGTTACACCATCTTTTGTTCTATACGTATATCGAACAGGTACTGTCAGGTTGGAAATGCAGTGGCCGTTCCAGTTGGGCGAGCTCTTGGTTACGCCCTTGGAATGGCTATCCGAAAGTTGGGTGGAGATGGGCCGCTCGCAACCTTACCGCCCAAATTCTTATCCAAACTGCCGGAAAGAGCTGAAAATTTTGTATCAGGAAATTGAATATTTTTCATATTCTTTTCATTTCATGTAACGAAAGTAATACTATCAACCTTTTATTGTTCAGCTAGGTTCGTGACCTCATTTGTAACTTTATGCTCCCTAGGTGGTCCATTTCAGTATTTCCCATCTTCCAAAATGTAAGACATTTTCTTGGCAAAGAACCAAAAATCATTTTTCTTTATTATTGCTTGCAGTATTTTTAACACAAATTAAAAGATCAAAATGTCCATAATCGGTTATATTTTTAATATTCGTAGCATGATTAATATAGATTTTAACAATTATTATAAGGCAACAAATCAGATTATCCCACAAGGAAGGGATTAATGACTCGAAAGCATGCCTGTTGATTGTACAAGTGACTTGACAAGCAAGGTCCTGTGATTGTGGGCAGTGGATTAATTGATCATAGCATTTTAAAAGAAGCTGTCAAGGAGTAATTGCAAAATACAAATGTAGTGTTTGGTTTTTATTTTTTTTAAAAAATGAATGAAATAAAATTTTATATTGAAATTGAGTGGTAGTTCGAATGAAATGGTGAGTTAATCTTATATTTTAAGTCGAAAATGAGAGAAATAATGAAATAGATGAAACCTAACTCCTCAAAGAGGAATAAACATTCATTTTTATTATCTCATCCTCTTCATTTTCAACAAATATAATAACATATTTCTTTTCAATTCTTACTCAATTTCAATATAAAATTTTATTTCATTCAATTTTTTTAAGGAATAAGAACAAAACGAAACATATGTATTTATAGAAAGCTTAAAGCATTCAGAAAAGGGTCTTACACCAAACAAAAATATAAATAATTCGTTAATCATGTAAAATATTTGCACATCTCTCGTTTTCTAGAGATTAATCTTAGAAATTAATAGTAATAATTTCAATTAATGGTGTAAGTACAGTAGTCATCCCACTAGTCTAAACACCCTCAATTAAGTAATTAAAAATGTTGTTGTAGAAGACTAAATTTTAAAATGTCACTTGTCAAAAAAAAATGATACATTACCACTAATCACAATATTTTATTTTAAGGTGACAAAATAAAATAAAATGTCACATGGGACCAAAAACACTCATTAAATAAATTTTTGATTGGTTTGTATATAATTATCTCTATTAAAATAGAGGTAATTATAATTTATTACTTGCCTTCTTAAAATATAGACAATGATAAATTGACAATTATATGTACTAAAAATAGTAAAGATAATTAAAAATAGAAAATTATCCTTATTTGAATAAAATAAGTGTAATTTTAAATTCATAATCACATTTACTAAAATATAGTTGAGGTAATTAAATAAATTTAATAATTATCTTTATTTACAAATTAAAGGTAATTATAAATTGATTATTATCATTATTACATAAACCAAATAATGATAATTATCTATAAAAGAATATACTATAGAATATTCTCTTGATAATTGTCATCATTAAATAAATAAGTATTGATAGTTATCAACAAGAGAATATGTCAGGGAATATTTCATACTTGGAGGTCTATAAATAGTCAGCCTCCACCATCTGACAAGACACACAGAAATTCAGAAGCTGAAGGCATAAGAATTTTAAAAATACGAAAACTAGAGAATTCATAATCTCTATAAGCTCTCTGAAGTCAAGAAATCCAGAACTTGAAGAAAGAAGGAGAAGGCCCTAGCTGCCTGCAATTCTTCAGTCTTCCAAGAGTTTCAACTGTCAAATCACCTATTGAATCAGGAAGCAAGTTCGTAGGACATCTAGATTCAACCATCAAACCATCTGACGGATCCGGAAACAAGTTCGTTGAACATCCAGATTCAGTCGTCAAGCCAACCATCGAAGCCGGGATCAAGTTCGCAGGAACCTCTATATTCGATCATCAAGTTAAGCTGTGCAGTTTGGGATAAAACTTGATATAATCCCAAATTCACAACTTCTGCTGGAAAAAGAATAAGAGGATTATCTTTTATTATAAAAGATTATTTTATGAGAATATTGTAACCACGTTATTCACTAAATTATAATATTTGACACTTAAATATTTTGTTATATTTTGTTTAGATATGAAATTTGTGTGCTCAAATTTCTGGCACGCTCGGTGGGACATCTCTGCCTCTCATCTCTATTTCCTGGAATTAACGAACCATCAGTCTCAACACCCATGGCATCAAAGAAGGATCAACAAGTGCAGAAGAACACCAAACTTGTTCTTAACACTAGCAAGGCCGTTGTTGGTGCTGTGACTCACAATAAGGCTAAAGACTTTGGCGTTTTCGAAGACAGCTGGACCCTCGTTGCTGCCTTGATGTCTTGAAGATGGAAAAGAAGAGCAAGAGTGCAACTCATTTGGTGTTAAAAGAAGCTGGAGGACTCTCTATGATTCCAAACCCTGTTTACGAATTAGAAGTCAAATTGGAAAGTCATTCAGCGACACCTTCAAGCATGGTAATGCCTGCAATGATGGTTGGCAACACAACCGTGGATGAGTAGCTCGCTCAGGTGTCTCTCACCATTGAGAAGCTTACCAAAAGCAATGAAGATAAATATCTTCAGATTGCTTATTTGCTAAGAAAAATTGAAGAGTGTTGGAGCAATGAAGCAAAAAATGATGATGATGTCAACTATCAGACGAAGGAGGCTAGCAAGAAGGAGGAATAAAATGAGATAAAATGTTCCTGATGATTCTGCTATGTCAATTCCGGTATAGAAGATTGAGGCATTAATTGCCAGCCGATGTCTCATGGCCATCCGATAAGCGGCTACCCTCATTATGCCAAGCCATACACCAAGAGTATTGATGACTTGAAGCTTCCGATAGGCTATCAACCTCCGAAGTTTTAGCTCTTTGACAACAAGGGAAATCCTAAGCAACATGCCATTCACTTCTTGGAAACTTGCAACAATGCTGGGACATATGGCGACCTTTGTGTTAAGTAGTTTGTCCATTCACTTAAAGGCAACACTTTTGATTGGTACAAGGATTTGCAGCCAAAAACCATTAACAGTTGGCAGCAAATGGCATATGAGTTTACGGCTCGTTTCTTTAGTACTCGATGTGTGGTTAACATGATGGAACTTACAAGCGTCATGTAGTGGAAGGATGAACCAGTTGTTGACTACATCAATCGCTGGAGAGCTTTGAACCTGGATTGCAGAGACAGATTGTACGAACTTTAAGCTGTGGAAATGTGCATCAGGGGCATGCATTGGGTTCTACTTTACATCCTTCAAGGAATAAAGCCCCATAATTTTGAACAGCTAGCAACCTAGGTGTGACGCCCGGTCTCCTTGCACCCGCTAAACTCCTAGACCGGTCGTCAAGTCAACTACTCCGCAGACTTCCATACTTACAATAAATTACAACTATTCCTTAATGACTTTGCAGCGAAATTTAATTAATATTACAATTTTTTAAGAATAAATAAAATATTTAATTATTTTGAATTTTCTCCTTTCAGATCCTCTTCCTCGGGCTAGACAAATCTCCAGCATCCCCATTGTCCAATTCTCTCGTACTCGCCTCTCGACTTATATTATATAACTGCAAGTAGAACATTCAACCATAGCGAAGGTGAGCAATTAAGCTCAACAAGTACAATTCAATATAATTTTAACTCGTAAAGCATTTGGAAAATATTGACAAGCTTGGAACATTTTATTTAAATATTCAGAGGCAAGTCATAAAAATAATCACGAGCATGCATAAATTATTAAATGTGCATGTAACGTGCTCTGGCTGAGTGAGTATGCGCTACTTACTTTCTGGTCGCTTGAAACCTCCATTACCTCCATTCCCCATTAACCTCTCACGTAATCAAGGTTAATAGGTATTACATCCTGCGAATGTGCACATCGCAAGCTGGCAAGTATGGTATGCCTTGCCAGCATAGGATTCCCTCGTGGAATCCCGGTAAACCGACCCATATAATCTTGTCTTCGGGATCTCAGTCGATCCAGCAACTCGTTTAGCGACATACTTAGCCATGCATTTTTTTATGCTCAAGACATTTATTTAAAATATGCTATGCTTGAACTTTCAAATAAAACATACCACGTTTAAAACTTTCACATAATATCATGTTTCATGCACATATTAAATTTCATTTTACAACTCTTACAAAACATTCGTTTAAAAACATGCTCGTGTAAACATTCATAGAAAGTAAGAATTGTACTTGCCTTGCTCACACTTAAAACTTGTTCCCTAACCGTTCGCCGGTTAGCTTCCATTTCCGTTTCTATTTACATTTTCATTTTCGTCTTCGTCTATCTCGTTTCCTTCGTTTTCACTCTAATCACTTTTAAAACCCTTATAAACCTTAAAATAGGTTCTTAAGTACATAAATGTCTCATATTAGTACATCCTTCAAGCTTTAAACCTTATAACCACACTGGTCATTTCTAGTTTATTGCACTATTAGTATTCACATACGGACAAATTTCTTTTACAAAATTTATTTAGCTACAATCTAAACTTTTCCACATTCTACATTTCTAGGACTTCGTATAGGCTCAAGAACAATTCAATTCCGAGTTCGTATGAAAAAAATATAGCTTTCCAAAGTTGGAATAATTTTTAGAAAATATGCTTTGTTTTGGCTTTACAGTAGCAGCTTTGGGTATTTTTCAAAAATACCAAATAATCTCAAAATGAGTCATTATTTTTGGAAAAACACATTATGCTTTCCTAAATTTATCCATAAAAATATTCGTCAATTGATACTAAACACATGATTTTATATGGGTTTCCAAACTTGACCCAAAATCAAGATTTTCTAGATTTTACAGAATGCTTCTGCATGACTTTTCTGGCATTTTCTAAACATAGTAAACGACCTTATTTATTAAACAACCTTATGAAGATACGTTCCTTCATACATATATTATTTTATAAAGATTTTTGAACATAGGCTGTTGATTCCAATTTCTCTGTTCCTTCAGAAAACTTACAGCAGCTACTCCCAATAATTTATTAAAATACCAAATGGACTCCAAAAATTACAATTTTTTTTGGGCATTATATTTACTTATTCGAGTAATTCCAATAATAGCTTCATGACCATTTAAAAAGCCAATTAAGTTTTGTATAATTTATGAACAGTAACCCGTAGCCCAACATTTTTAGATTTTTCAACATACATAATACTTCCTTTGCAACAACCAATTACTCAAGCATAAATTCAACTTATTCATCAACTAAACTACTCTTACATACCCTTAAGCATCATTATAAACACCAACTTAACCATGAAAATCATGAATAAAGTTGAGACTTTTACCTTCTTCTTTGGTTGCTTGCAAGGGCTGCTGCCTTATCTTCAATTCCAGCCCTCCATGGCCACCTCCCTTGCTTCAATTAGCCTCAAATAAGTGGATTTAAGGAATAAACTAGGTGGTCTTTAGGATTTGGGGCTCAATTTAGCTATATGATGATGAAACTTACTTGATTTTTGCTATGGAACTCACCTCCTTCCTTGGTTGCTCTCTTTTATCTCTCTAAAACTTCTTCTCTTTTTTCTCTTCTCTTGGCGTGTATGAGGCTGCCTCTCTTTTCAATTTTCTGAATTTCCTTATAAAAAAGGAAGAAAAAATCTTGCTTGTGAGATGTCTATTTTCCTCTCAAGATATTTTTGGAAGAAACCACAATAATTTGACACCTCATGGGCATTTTAGTCATTTCACATCCTTATTTGTAAATTACCATTTCTTCCCTCAAGATTTAGATAAAATAATTCTTAAGCCCTCTCTCTTTTCAAAAATTTGACCATATCCCCCTTTTTGGCTTAGTCTTTCAATTTAATCCCACCTTAAGTTCTCATAATTTGCCTTGGCTTATATTCAAATTACTTTTTGTCCATTTCTTATTGAGAACTTAATTAGATAATTCAACTTGGGCCGATTATAAAAATATACTTTTACATTGCCTTAAAAATTAATTAACTTTGGGCCTCCCTTTGTGCTTCCAAAATCTGGCCATTTCCGAAATGGGCGCAATCCACTTCTTCAATTCCTTTTTAATCCATACTTAATTTAAATTGGCTAAACTTAAGTTTCCTTTGATCCATATTTTCATCAAAGTCCAAAACCGAGTTAATTTGGTCATAACTTTACTAAATACTCTTACTTTTTGGCCTATTGTTTTCCACAATATTTTGATCAAAAAGGATCTTTGGCTCGGTTCATTATCAAACTTAGTTTTAATCCATAGTCTAAATTTACTTTAATCCAACTCATTCATTCATTTACACTTTAAGCGATTTATAATTTATTCAAGTCTTATTCACCATTCTTGGTTCGTTCTTGGCTTAACAGTTGGCCAAATAAAATTATTAGAACCGGCCATACATTTGCTTCTCAATCTCAAATTAAGTTCAACATTTTCTTAAGTTGAAACTTAACGGAACTTAATTATAAATACTTAATAGAACTTTTGTATACCCTTCCCATCAATTATAAATAATTTTATAAACGTGTATAAAATTTAAAATTCAAAAGTACAAGTTATTTACATGTCCTTTATTTTAAATTTCCGGGGTCTCATATCCTTCCCCCCTTAAAGGAATTTTGTCTCCGAAATTCAATGTTTCGAGTAAACGAAGTTACTTTTGCTTTATCTTTACTTTCACATTCACTAGTTCATGCATTATATAGACTCTGGTTTAAATTTTTGGAGTCTCACATCCGTCACTACTTTAAGAATTTTCGTAATCGAAATTCCAATATCAAGTGGGTGCGAACATACTTTCAATATTCATCCTTCTAATGGATTCCAAATTTCATACAATATTATTCATATATATACACTTTAATGTTTCCTATATAAGTTCTTATCATACGAAATTCTTGGTATACATACGTGTGTTTAACAAAATTTCTTAGCCAATTCCTAATTTTAAGGAATTCATGCTCGATCTTCCATTCCTACACTTTCTCATTCTTCTATCGATTCTTTTCCTTTTCCTTTGCCTTGGACATCCTTATTCATCATACTTGTTAGAAAATACCACTCTTGAGATAGCTTATTGAATCTTTCTCAAATAATCGCTTTTTCGAATTCACTTTGTTCTTCTTTACCTTATGCAAGCTACCCACCAAGCAGTAGCTTCTTCCCTTAAAAGTAAGTTGCATCATTTAATACCTTAACACTATTTCTGTGAGAACCCGAATTTATTAGTGAACAATTTATAATATAAATTTCCCCTTTATATTATTTGACGAAATTATTTTCTACATAGTTATATTACAAAAAAATCAATTAAAATAAGGACACTATACTCAAGGGCATTTTGGTTATTTTGACAAATGTTATGCTCAAGGACATTTTGGTCATTTCAACAAATGTTATGCTCAAGGGCATTTTGATCGCTTTGACAAAAGTTATGCCCGGGGCATTTTGGTCACTTTGACCAAAAAGTCAAAAAGTGTTCAAAATCATAAAACGACCAAAGATTTAGAATCAGCGCAAAAAAATAGTGAATCTAAACGCCGTCGAATTTTCAATTTGACCTAGTCTCGAGTTGACCTTTTCATCGGAACGTCGTTTAGAAAAACGAATAGCGCCATTGGAATCGCAGCGTACCAAAACTTAGGAATAGAGTATAATATTGTATTTTGTGATTTTTGACTTTTTCATTAATTATTTAATTAATAAATTAATCGGTTCGTGAATTGAGATAGAACAACAATTTAAAATTTGAATTTTTCAGCCAAGTTGACTAGGTGGGGTCCACTGACGCGTAGGTCCCAGACTTTTATCTTTTTCCCATTGTGCCCTTCCCTTTTTTTTTTCTTTTTCTTTTTCCCCTTTTTCATTTTTCTCTCTTTGTCACTTTACCCCCAAACTCCTCTGCAGGTTCTGAACTCGCCCAAACCGAGCATCAATCCCTTTCATGCATCCTGGAATGTTGTTAGAGGTTGTAATTGGTCTTTATAACGTGAACAAACAAACCCTAATCCACCACACAAGTTGAATAACACTGTATAGAATTTTTATTCTTGACTGAGGTATGCAAAATTCGAAGGCTCGATTTTGTTATTGTTTAGATTAATTTGATGATTAGAATAGCATCTAAGAGGTTCTTAGAATCGATTTGAGCCTTCAATCTATCAAAACGGTCAATGATCAAGTAGGATAAGGTCGATTTACAGTCGGCTTATTTTCCGACGTGTCATTGACCAAAGGTCGGAACTTTGGGCTCAGAACAGATGTGTTTGAGTCGATTGAAGGGTCCAATAGATTATTGTAATTGCAAGGATCATTTTGGTACATTTCAATCGAATTTTCATGATATTTTAAAGCCTGTTTGAATATCCTGGCGAGCTTATGGCCGTTGGTGATGGCTTTTTGGCCGGAGTCGAGGACAATGAACATGGCCTTCTTGTTCTTGAGGTTTTAGGTCATGGGGATGATGAAATTCGATGTTCCATCAATCCCTTTGCCACAAAATCGAGCTTACCCTTTGATCCAGTGTGTGTATCAGTGTGTGTGTGTGTGTGGCCATGGCAGCCCACTGCAGATGACTACCAGGCCGGCCGATGAGCCAGCTTCTCAATCAGGCGGTCAGAGACGAGGATGATGGATTGACTAGCCAACCAGTCAATGGTTGACTTGGATAACTATTATTTGACACGACCCACCATTCACGGCCAACCACTTCCATATAGGTCGACTGGTTAGTCAGCCAGTCGGGCCACCAGAAGCGAGGGAGAAGAGACTGACCAGTTAACCAGTCAATGGTTGACTTGGTCAACTACCATTTGGCCTAACCACCCAGTCACTGTAGGTAATCCTTAATCAATATGATATAAGGTATATGCCTCAAAAAGCAGTCAAAGGGCAAGCGTTAGTAGACTTCTTGGCGGATCATCCAATTCCTACAGATTGGGAGATTTCAGATGATTTCTCCGATAAAGAAGTGTTTGTCACTGAAGTTCTCCTACCATGGTCAATGTTCTTTGATGGAGCCACAAGTCGTGATGGAGTTGGAGTTGGCGTAATCTTTATCTCTCCTAAAAAATAGCTATTATCGTACTCATTTGTGTTCACTTAATTATGTTCAAACAATGCAGTAGAATATCAAGCTCTCATCATTGGTCTCGAAATGACTGTTGAGATGGAGATCAAGGATCTAGAAGTTTACGGAGATTCCAAATTGATAATCCATCAACTGCTTGTAGACTCTGACGTAAAAAATAAGGACTTAATTGCATATTTCAACTATGCTATCCGGTTGCTATAAAGTTTCGACAATATCACATTATAGCATGTCCGCTGAGAGGAAAACTGCATGGTTGATGCCCTTGCAAATTTAGCTACAACTTTGGCAGCGATAGATGAATGTTCTATGAATATACCCGTATGTCAAAGATTGGTATTTGAAGTGACTATTGAGAAATCATATGACCAAGTAAATTTGATCTTAACATGCTCGATTGATACAGAAGATTGAAGATAACCACTAATTCAATACTTGGAACATGGAAAATTACATGATAACCTAAGACATCGCACTGAGATCAAGCGTCGTGCACCACGCTTCATCTACTAGAAGGATACACTATATCGATGTTCGTTCGAAGGTGTCTTTCTGCCCTATCTCAGAGAAGAAGAGTCGATTAAAGTATTAAAGCAAACACATTCTGAAATTTTCGGAGCTCATCAATCTGGATGGAAATTGTATTTTCGCAACAAGAGAATGGGATACTATTGGCCTACAATGGTTAAAGACTATATGGATCATGCAATGAGGTGTCAAGCATGTCAATTCCATGGAAAGTTCATTCATCAACCTCCTGAGCCTCTCCACCCAACAGTAACTTCATGGCCATTTGAGGACTTGATGTGGTGGGACCATTGACTAAGCCATTTTAGGTCAGTTGTATATTCTAGTAGAAACATATTACTTCTCGAAGTGGGCAAAAGCAGTACCACTAAAAGACATAAAGAAAAAGACTATGGTAGGCTTCATCAAAGAAAACATCATCTTTCGATAAGGCGTGTCTCGATACATCATCACTGATAATGGAAAGCCATTCGAAAATAGTTTGATGGACAATTATGTGATCATTTTGAATTGAAACAATACAAATCGTCCATGTATAATGCTCCTGCAAGTGGACTTGATGAGCCTTCAATAAGACTCTTTGGAACTTGTTAAAGAAAATGGTGAGTAAATCTAAGAGAGACTCGTACGAAAGGATTGGGTAAGCTCTCTGGGCATATCGAACAAATCATCGCACACCAACTCAAGCGACTCCATATTCGTTGGTGTATGGTGTAGAGGTAGTCCTTCCACTTGACCGTCAAATTCCATCACTGCGTATGGCTCTACAAGAAGGTCTCACTAGTGAAAAAAAATGCCAAATTGCACCTTCAAGAATTGGAAGTTTTGGATGAGAAACGACTAGACGCCCAACAATATTTGGAATGCTACCGAGCTCGATTGTCGAATGCTTTCAATAAGAAAGTACGTTCACGTTCTTTTCAACAAGGAGACTTGGTACTAGCACTTCAACATCCCATCATCATCACCCATAAGACAGGTAATAAATTCAAGTATAAGTGGGATGGTCCGTAAGTTGTCCAGGATGTTTATGAAAATGGAGCTTACAAGATAGTTGCTGAAGATGGACTAAAAATTGCGCTTATCAACGAAAAATTCTTGAAGCAGTACTTTCCTTGAAAGAAGACAACATCCTCCTAGTCGCACGAGGATAAACTGCATGATACTCCTAGCCCGCATGAGTATAAACTATGAGCGGCTTTAAAAAAAAGTCCGTTGGATTGAAAACCCATAAGGGAGGTTTAGGCAAAAGTTAGGAAATATAATAAATAAATAAATAAATAAATAAATAAGTGAACTACGTTATGACTTGATCCTCCTTGTGGGGTACGTAAGCAGCTTGAATTTCCAAGTTCAGTCACGAGCAATAAAAAAATACAAAATAATAATAATAAAAATGAAGTACTTTATTACAAATAAATGACAAAGTTCTGACTATCAATATGAAATGCGAATGAATGTCTTAAATAAGTAAATAAATAAAATTATAGATAGACTTCACGGTCTCCACACAAAATCTCTCAGTGCAACGTAATCATTCTCTAGTATCTCACACAAGGTCTGCAAAGATTATGAATCATGCTCAGTCAGAGTAGGTGTGGTCTCAAGCTTGTTAGATCCGCATTAGTCTGGGATACTTCAATCTCTATCTCTTGCAGCCATGTTGTCTTCTATTCAATTACAACCATAAGTCTCACCTCTTCTCTATCTATGGCTTGTAGTTCCTCCATGAGCTTGCCCTTCCTCCCACGAATGTCTAATAACTCTGCGTTAAGAGAGTCTCGAGTCTTAGTGTCAACTTCATTTTGCAGGTTAAAGTCATTCAAACGAGCCTTCACTTCAGCCACACATTGATTTGTTCAGCATAATGGCTTAAAAAGGAGATATAGTTTTTTTGCCTTATCAAAGAGATTGTTCACCTAGTTGCGAATTATATTACTGTCAGTAGAAGTGCTAGCAATGAATTCCCAATTTTTTTCTGCTTCACCCCTAAGATTGCACAACATATGGAGGGGTGTCTGACAAATTTTGTCTCGAAGACCTTCCTATAATGAGACCGCCATTCTACGTCGGGCTGGTGAAATTTCATTCTCAGCACATAATTCAGAAATTGCTTCCAAAGGCATGAGCATTGTTCGAATATTACTCTTGAATTGTTCGATGGCTTTAGGCTTTTGAAATGATGATTGGGATGACCCATGAAGTAATCTCACATCCCCTTCTAATTGTTGCTCACAAGAGTCAACAGTAGAAAGCTCGGGCACTTACAAAATTTAAATAAGTTATATCAATCATTATAAAAATTAAAAGAGAGAGAGAGAGATGGGGAGATTATACCTCAAGCTGACTCAGTCATGATTGATAAGAGTTATTATGTACTTAATATTTTGCTAT
>JAUMHB010037212.1:0-19689 GCA_032359685.1 Pittosporum tobira | reverse complement strand
TATACGAACATTGAGGTTCGATTTCAAAATATTTTTTTTTCAGGGTTCAATGTCTAAAAGTCATAATACCACAGGGTTAAAATTACCTTTAAGCCAATCCAAAATGGACCCTCATGTTTGCCGTTTGAAAAACTTATTTGGCGTTTTTACATGATTTAATGCAGAAGGGAAATTATGGATATGGATTGTTTCTGCTGTGGTAGCTTCATTAGTTATGATGCTTCTCTCAGGATTTTTATATTACCGGTGGTGGAAAGTTAAACAAGGTACGCAAATCTCCCATACATGAAGATATATTTGTGATTTGTTATGATAATCTCTAACATTAGTTGGCATTTATGTCAAATCTAAACAGGGGAGCAGGAAGAACTGCATGAATTATTGGGAATGAATGGATATGCAGATTCAACTGAATTCGAAAATCAAGGGAACTTTGGTCATGATCTTAAAATATATAGTTTTGAATTTGTTGCTAATGCAACACGAAACTTCTCATCAGAAAATAGACTAGGAGAGGGAGGTTTTGGACCTGTTTATAAAGTACAAGCTTAGTTGTCAGTTTCTTTATAATTCAGCATTACAAAGTTTATGAGTTGTTAACTTACTAGCAATCTATTAATTCATCTCAGGGAGAATTACCTGAAGGGCACGGAGAAATAGCAGTAAAACGGCTCTCAAGAAAGTCGGGTCAGGGATTAGTTGAGTTTAAGAATGAACTCGTCCTTGTAGCAAAACTCCAACACACCAATCTTGTTAGGCTTCTTGGTTGTTGCATATATAGAGAGGAGAAGATGTTAATCTACGAGTACATGCCAAACAGAAGTTTGGATTTATTTCTTTTTGGTAAGTACAAGGCTGGGATGACCATTCACAGGTCCTGCCATTTTGCAGGAACATTTTGTGCACCGGATGTTACTCCCTCCGTTCCACAAAATGATTTTGACTGTAGAGAGCCGATCCTTTAAAATTTTTGATTTCTAAATTAACATGAATCCATCTAATTTAAGTCAACACAATCGTAAATGTTGTAAATTATCTTAAAATATTTACTCATTAAAACATTCGTTGATTGCAAACCTATAATGAATCACATCAATTTTAAATCTTAAGATTTTGCTAATTGACTTTTAAAATTCGAAAAATGACTTATTTTGTTGATTGGAGAGTGTCTGCTTAGTAGATTTACTTGCGATTAATATATTTTCTTGGGAACTTTATTAATGTAAACAACTATTTGGTGGAGATAGATAAAGCTAAGAGTGAGCAACTAGCTATGGAGAGACGTTTGAGCATCATAGAAGGAATTGCTCAAGGACTACTTTACCTTCATAAGTACTCAAGATTGAGGATTGTTCATAGAGATCTCAAAGCTGGTCACATATTGCTTGATGGAAGCATGAATCCCAAGATTTCTGATTTTGGTATGGCTAGAATTTTTCAGCAAAATTTATCACAGGCAAATACAAATAGGGTTGTTGGAACATAGTAAGTAAAATTTTATTTGTCCATATTTTGGTGTAAAGTTCACCCACAAGCGTCTATATGTCATATATTGACTGACTTTATTGTTTTTCACAGCGGTTACATGGCTCCTGAGTATGCGATGGAGGGCCTATTCTCGGTCAAATCTGATGTTTACAGCTTTGGAGTTTTAGTGCTTGAAATCCTAAGCGGTCGAAAAAATAATAGCTTTTACCATGTTGAAGGAGCACTCAACTTGGTGGCATTTGTAAGCATTGTGTGTTACAATCAACGTGCTTAATTACCAATAAGTTTACTTCTCATTTTCTTGATTAAAATGTTTTGCAGGCATGGGATTTATGGAACAAAGGTGCTGCACTAGAGCTTATGGATCCGACATTGGGTGATTCATGCATAAGCCAACAGTTTCTTAGATGTGTTCACGTGGGCCTTTTATGTGTGGAAGACAAAGCACTTGACCGGCCTACAATGTCTGACGTTATTTTTATGCTAACAAATGAAACCGCGACTTTGCCGACGCCCAAGAAACCAGCATTTTATACTGGAGCCAGTGTACTTGAGGAAGATATACTTAAAAGTGAGTCGGAGAAGTTTTCAGTGAATGGGCTCTCCATTTCTGATTACGAGGCAAGATAGAACTTAGTAGTGGAGGTTCTCCGCGGTAAAAGCTAGTTTAAGGTTATAAATAGAACCAAACGGTTCAGACTCGATTCAGAATTACGTCGAATTCGATTTGAAATATTAAAGAATAAAATATGACATATTTTAAAATTTGATTAAATTTTATTTTTTTTGCTAAATTAATTCGATTAATTAGTCAGACTACATTAAATTACTTTTTTCTATTTATACTTATTATAATTCGCTCGAAAATTTTAAGCTACTCGGACTTAATTCGTGTTTATGCTAGACTTATAGTAAAATAAATTGTACACAAATTTCATTTCAAATTTCATAAATTGTACGAGTAGAATATAGCGAATCAATACCCGTCTCAATTCAATTTGTTTATATCCTTAGCTTGATTTTGATTTTATTAAACTCAATTGGTGTGGATGAGAAAATGAAAGGGAGTTGATATCTACTCTCCCAAAAATCTACAGTTATGCTTACTCCACCGTACAACTCACTTTGTAAATCAGTACATGCATTTTGGAATATAATTGGAGTTTTTTAGAGTATAAATATCAAAGTAATGCCACAAGTCCCAAAAATTGTCCCAAATAAAGTATATCCTCATTTCATTGGTTGAGAACATCACTTGACTGGACATGTGGTCACCTCATTTGGTGAAAGTTTTGGACTCCAAATTTGAAACCCCTAACGCTACCCAATTATTAATTCACTGAATTCGACTTGTGTAAAAGGACCTGTAAGGGTGTATTGGCAGTTACTTGAAGCACATTTGGTTTATAAACTCACAGCAACAACTTTGTACTGCATTTGAGCTCCAAAAATTGCTTCTTCAAGTTGCCTTTGGCTAGCCAAACAAGCTCAAAAGCTGCGTTCGCATGATCCAAAAGCTTCAACAGATATGTACGGAGACATGAAAGACTGAAATTAATTACAGTCCACAAAGTAAAATTATCAAATTCACGTACTTCAATGTAAAATTGTAATCCCAATACTAAGAAAGAGGGCTGGTAGGCACCAAGAAAAAGGTTGATGGAAAGTTCCCTTTCAATTTGGATAACATCTGACTTCTTAAAATTTTTCTGTTCACACAAAATATTATAACTGCAGAACCGTAGTAAGATTTCTTTTCACCCTCAACCCGAATTTAAGAATACAGGAATTTCGTTGTTTGGGTCTGCATCTGTCTTCTCGACAACTGTTTCCTTCATTTGTGTAGAACCTCTGGGCGCGGGCGCTGTAAATATAGATCAGCTAATTGTTCAAACTAAACAACCTTTAAATCCTTTTCTTAGGGCAGTTTCATCCAAGTTTCGTCCTATAAAAACAATCTTGTTTATCCGTTTCTCTTCCGGTTTCCATGTCTTACCTGGACACCCATCCAAAGTAGAATGCACACCCTAAAGAAAGAATAAATTAGGGGTAGGAAGAAATACAAGGAACGATAAAAGGCTAGTGATATAATTATGTACCACCTCCGTCCAAGTTTAAATGTTCTAATTTTTTGATTATGTTTAACACGGAGTTTAAGACATTTTGAAAACACATTCATGTATTATATTTTTTAAATATTTTTGTATGTTTAATATATTTGTATATTATATTTTTTTAATATATTTAAGACATAAAAAATATTATGAATAACTATATCGTTCGAGTGTCGTCCTTGTGAAACACTATTAAAAAATTAGAACATTTAGACTTGGAGGGAATAGCAACAATCATGTACATGTATATTACATGCAAATAGGGGTGCAAATAAGCCAAGCCGAGCCGAGCTTGAGCTTAGGTCGTTTAGATACGAGTTTTTTTTCGAGTTTGAACTTGGCTTACTTAACTAAACAAACGAGCTTCCAGCTGAGCCCGAGCTCGAGCAATTTTTCTGAGCTTGAGCTCGACTCGTTAAACTAAATGAGCTTTTAACGAGCTCGGGCCGGCTCGTGAAGGCTTGGCTCATTTAACACCCCTACATGTACTGTAAGGTGGTATAATGGGACATGGTGTACAGGTGGAGAAAATTTACCAACAGTGAAACTCAGAAAAGGATGGGGAAAGATTGGAACCTGGAAAACATAACGTTCTGAGGAACCACTCACAGACAAAACACCCTTCATTCGGTACAGGTCCTCCCCTTTTTCTTCAATCAATCTCTCAAGCCAATCGTCCAGCTGTAATATCATTAGCAATACAACAGTAAAAAATTTAAGGCATCAGATAAATTTAACAAATTATACTATGCAACATCAACCAAGAAATAGGGGTGGACCCCAACTCTTCTCCACCGACCAATCACAAGCTCTCTACTATTTATCGACATTTTGGTAATTGAAAAAGCAATTACCTCATCAAGGTCTAGGGTTCCCTCACAAACAATACTAACGCTGGAGACTGCAGAATCATGTGCATGGTCGTGGTGGTGGTGATGATGATGATGCCCTTTGTGGTGCTCTGTCAGAATAATTATGTTACAAATTCAAAATGATCCAATCACTAAAAATGAAAAATCTAGTCCAAAGTGAATCTAAAGCATATTTAAGTCAATTAAAATGCCAGAAACTCATCTTCGACTTAATTTGTCTTACATACTTAAAAAAATATTACTGCAAGATAAGAAAAATGAGGTTATATTTTCCACATGATAGAAGGTGTAAATCAGATATAGCAATTCTTTTCCATAATAAGTGTGTATTTTATTAGAAGGAAGAAGTTATCAAAGTTAAACAAAAAGGATGAGGATGGAACTGAAAATGAAAATTTCTAAACACTACCATGACCAGCTTCATGTTCGTGGGTTGCACAATGAGAACCATCTGATTGAACTGCCGAATCAATTCTGGAAAACCAACAACATGTAATATACTTAACAAAATATACTCGAATAATTACCTACAACTTGAATAAGTTTCTTAACTTGGCTTTGCTCTACCTAAAAAGTGAAGATACACGACACACACACGCACACATATATATACATATATAGACAGAGAGAATATATGTTCACAGGAATGGCCAAAGCATAATCTGAGTCACCTGTCAAGATCGTAACCACCCACTCCCAGCACAAAGTCCATATCCACATGCCCAAATTTAGCTCGCTTTATTTGTGCCATCCCATTGATGTGCTGGGAAAATTAAAAGAAGAAAAACATTGAAAAATAAAAAACTGGTGATATTGATACATACACCAACAGAAAATCAAGTAGACTATTACAGATTACATGACCTATCTGATGATGCACAAGAAGAAGCTCTACCTTAAGTTTCTTCGTTAGTACCTCCAAGTCGGCCTCAGTCACCAAGTCTGTCTGCAAACATTAATAAAAAAAAAAAGCATAAAGAAAGCAGCACTGAAAAAAGAAAAAAAATATACATTCAGATTTCAAAAAGACTACAGTGAAGGTTGGCAACCGTAAATAGAAAGAAAGAAATTTGATTATTCGAGGAAGTAATTGAATTTTACCTTGTTCACAATTATACGATCTGCATAGGCAACTTGTTCCACTGCCTCATTTACCACAAACCTAGGTTTTACCACATTCAGATGTTGCATTGCATGCTTCGAGTCAACCAAAGTAACAACGCCATCAAGCTTCACATAACGTGAAACCAGCTCATCCGTACAAAATGTTTCAATAACTGGACCAGGCTTTGCAAGACCTGGAAAAATAAACATGCTTCAATATATTAGTTACTCGAGCTTTCATTTATCTAGAGCTAATAGAACAAATAGTGTTTGGGTGTATACGTGGTACTGAAAATCATTGCATCTTTTTATAGCAAGTTTACAAACCTGTAGTTTCTATAACAATGTGATCAAATTTGTCTCGCTTGCTTTTAACCAACTCCAAAAGCATTTTAACAAGATCTCCACGAACAGTACAACAGAGACAGCCATTATTAACCATGAGAATTTCGTCATTAGAGGAGGAATGACTGGCAACTAAGGAACCATCAATATCCACCTCGCCAAACTGCAAGAAAAATAAATAACAAATGAGTAAAAGAAATTGACGTGCACAAATTCTTAAAGGTGTCCTTTGATAAATGTTTAATAGTACATTTTAAATCCAAAATGCATCCCACAAAACTTAATTTTACTTTTTAAGTTTCTCGCACACGCGCACACACACAAAACGCTGAACAAGCTTCAAGATGAACATGTTTGACATTAGATCCGGCCACCAATCACCATTTAGACAAATAGTAGCTTTCAGCGCTAACAGGAAGGTGGTCTTTGTGTGTTCACAAAACTTAAGGAGTAGAAATTTTAGAACTTGAATTACATAAGCTTTACTAACATAACATTGAGCAATAAAAGATAAAAAAAAAGATGAAAAATGGAATTAATCTGTATCTGCAGATGGATGGTTAGTGTCCAACTTAGTAGCAGATGCATCATATATGTGCAGTTACCACCAACTTACAAAAATCTTAAAGGCATACCTTAATAAACGTTTAAAAGCTCATTTTAAATCCAAATATGTTCCTACTAAACTTAATTTTACTTTTTAAGCTTCTCACACATGCGCGTGCGTGCACACACACACACACACTGAACAAGCTTCAATAATAACATGTTTGACATTAGATCGCCACTAATCACCATTTAGAGAAATAGTAGCTTTAAGTACTAACAGAAAGGCTGTAGTTGTGTGTTCAAAAAAATAAAATAAAACAGAGCAACAAAAGAAAAAAAAAGATGAAAAATGAAATTAATCCGCATCTACCGAAAGAGGGTTAGTGTCCAACTTAGTAGTAGATGCATCATATCTGTGCCGGTACCACAAACTTAGAAAACATTGACTATACAAATCTTCTAGAAAATATCAGCCTCCCTATCAAATGTGCCAATGTATCTCACAGTATTATAGCGAGCATGAACTGGCCTAGCCGAGGTAAAGTTAGTCAACTGCCAACCAGCAATAACCAGCCCGACCCATGACCAGGTCTAGTATGTTACAAGTTACAGCAGAAAAAAATGTCCAAAACTGGGATCAAAACCAATGATTATTAAACTCTATATCAACATATAACCCAAATCTTACAAGACATGACACACAGATTTGGAAGTATAGTTTAAGATATTTAATGTAGATAGCTTAAAACTATGAGTTTTGATAGATAGACTTCAATACCTCATTTTCAATTACAGCAATTCGCTTGCCATGTTGAGCTGTCAGAATATGATTTAACAAAGTGGTCTGCAAGATTAAACAACACATTAACACAAAAGTAACAACAAACTGTGTCATTTGTTTCTACAAATTTATTTGTGTGTGTGTGTGTGTGTGTGTGCATACATAAATACATATATGTATCATGTATGTACATATGTATGTATTTATATTACACGCATATTAGGAAATCCAGACAGAGTCTTGATATACAAAGTTTGATTCTTATACTCCTTTTCACTTTCGTTTCATTTTATCCAAGCAGAATCGATGATCCTTGCTCATCAAATTGGCAAAGTAGCAACAAAACAAAAATTAAAAAATACTCTAGCAATGGCACAAAAAGAATCCCATTTCTCTAATTCTTTTGTTCCACAATAAAAAAATTCCTTTTTGAATATATATTACTACCCCACTTCCACAAAAAAAAAAAAAAAAAAGTCTCATTTGTCAATTTTTATGTATTCTACAAAAAAAATCATTTTTTATTAATGATAGAGTAAATGACACAAAACCCTCAATTTACTACAACAGTTACATTATTATATCACCCCTCTACTTATGAAAAACTAACAAAAAAAAAAATTCATGCAAGCACCACTAAACTAAACATGGAATAAAAACATGTCCTTTATATTTGTAAAATTTTCAAATGAAACACTTTTTGTGTTAAGTTTTCAAATGGAAAGTCTTTTGTGAAAAAGAGGTAGTAGTATACAATGACACAAGTCATACGATAACAAATTGACAATTACACTACCAGGTTGCAACAACTAATGACTAAACTAAACATGGAAGAAAAATATATGCTTAAAATTCGCAAAATGGGACTCTTTTCGTGGAACACGCTTATTCCAATCACCTTAGAGAAGTGTTGTAGTATAACACTAACCTTTCCGGAACCAAGAAAACCGGTGATCACAGTGGCCGGGACGCGATTATCGAGGTTCAACGCTGCTGCAACGGATGAATCGGAATCCTGGGATTCATAATTGGGGGCAGACGTAAAACTCCTGGAGTTATTGGGGTTAAATTGGAATCGTCGGGAAACGAGAGTGTGAAGACTTGCGATGATTTGTGGAATAGTCTTTTGAGAGGGATTGAACGAACGAGGTTGGAGGGATTGGTAGAGATTTTGGGCAGTATTTTTGGACAGAAACAGCCTCCAGGCGGCCATTGAAGGGATTTATCAACCAAACTCTGGAGCTTTCGGAGAGGAGAGTATTTGAAGCTTTGTTAAACCCTAGAGAGGGTTTATACGATTGAAGTTTTTACACTGCCCTCATTTTTTGGGAGTTCTAAAATGGGCAAGAAATGAAAAGGATAGAAAACTTCAAATATTTTCGTTCATTTTTCTTTTTTTTTGGGAATTTTAAAAAAAATAAATTGAATGTAAGAAAAAATTAAAGATAAAAAATACCAACATAACTAAACAAGAAATTTATATAATCCTTATATCACACATTACACCATAATAAAATGCGAGTTTCATTAACATGGCTATAATATAATTATTTATGTAATAATAATGAACATGGCTATCAAAATAAATATAATACTCTCTCCATTCATATTAAAAGTTCACTTTTTTATTTTTGTTTATAGCAAATTAATTGTCTTTCTTTTAAATTCGTATCTTTTTTCACTTTTTTTCAAAATCTACCCTCTATACTTTAATTGATTTGTCATCTTTATTTATTAAAAAGAGAAATAACCTCAAATATACTAGTGGGTATTTTAGATTATTTATTGTTTGGTTGACATATAATTTAAACTTTTAATTAAGAAAGTGGGGGTTCTATGTAAATACATAATTCCAAAAAAAGATAATATGTTATTTCTTTGTTCTGGAAGTTAAAATATAATTATCTGTAAAGAGAAAATGAGTTGGAGATATTAAGTTAATGAGAGATATATCAGAGAAAAGAAATTCTTAAACTGTGTATAGTTTAAAAAGTAGGCATTTAATATGAAATAGATGAAGTATTAAATATGAGTACATTGTGTCATATTACTTTTTTGTTCGAACATTTTTTCTTTTTAACAAATTTAACTCTTCTTTGTGAATCTAATAAAGTAACAACTCACAAGCAAGACAACAAAATTTTCTTTTCAATTCTTATTGTTCTTTTTCCAATATACTCATTATGTCCAATTTATATTATTCTAATCACAAAATACATACAAGTTAAGAAAATATTTATTTTCTCTAAATTATCATTCATCTTTTATAGAAAAAATAAATAGAGAGATAAATTAGATAGAAAGAGAGAGTTGAATGGAGTAATTAGTTTTATATTTTCAAAAGAATATTTCTAATTTTCAATAAAAAAAATTGTGGGTAGTATTAGAAAACTATGACTAAGAGTAATTTAAATAAAGAAAGAAAACAAATAAATTTGAACAAACTATCATCTTCATTATCACCTTCATCTTCATTAGATTTGTCCATAGAAGAGACGGAACTCATTGTTGTGTCTTGATCAATTTTCTCCTATTATTTTTGTTATTTTGATTTTACATCATGGTAAAAGTTCAATTAAAAGGGACTATAATTATTGGGATTATGTAAATGCATGGAATAATTGTTTTCTTTATGACAATCCTAATAGGAAGCACACCTGATTTTTCAAAATTGACACTGAGGTGTATAAACATGACATTCCCAATTGGTTCTTCCTTTGGTGGGAGAAATATGGTCCAGAACCAATAATTTTGCCTGATGAATCTCATGACATATATTTAGAATATGCTAATAATCACCCCCAGTTCAAAAAATTAAATTAAAAGTTAAAAATATTCATTGTTTGGTTATGTCTAGCCCTCAATGGTTTAAAATCATTGAGACCGATGCTTCTGACAATGGATACGGAGGAATTCTGAAACAGAGAAATCCTAATACGGGACAAGAACAATTAGTAAAATATACCTCATGAATTTGTAATGAAACTCAAAAGAAATATTCCACAATTAAAAAGGAGATACTCTCAATTGTTAAAAACATCAATAAATTTCAGGATGATATCCTCAATCAGAAATTTCTGTTATGAATAGATTGCAAAGCAATCAAAGAAATCATTGATAAGAATGTAAAAAATCTTGTTTTAAAACAACAATTTGCTAGATGGCAGACAATTTTGTTTGTATTTGATTTTAATATTAAATATATCAAAGGAGAATCAAATTCTCTACCTGATTGTTTAAACCGTGAATTTTTACAGGGAACACAGTCTCATCCTCTAAAAGAGGAACCAGAGCATTGCCAGCTCCTAATCAAGGAGGCAAAGGTAAAGAAAAAATTGGTTCCTCAAAGGGACAAAGATCGCCACAATTAATAATGGTGGATGTACTACAAAAGGAGCAAGTGGATAATATCCATCAAAAGCCAATTACAGAATTGATTATGGTTGTTCAAAAAGTGACATAAAATGGTCACCTGATCCTAATTTGCTGGCATTCAGATATCTGGATTCACAGTCATCTTTCTACCCCTTAAAGGGATTCGGAAATATCCGATTTTACTATGAACAGATTCTTAAAGAAACTGGCTCAATTACCTCTGACCTTTTTTTGGTCGGGGGGGGGGGGAGAGAAGTACTAATTATTCTTCTCTATATTCAAAATATTTTATCCATAAAATTTTAAATCTAGATGAATGGGGTCTGGACCCTAATAAAGCCTGACAAATGGTTGGTTACCCTAAAAATGACTATAATTATTGGGATTATGTAGATGCATGGAATAATTGTTTTCTTTAAAAATCAAATGAGTTTTTAACTCATTAAGATTCTGAGTTTTTGGTTCAGAAATGAATTTAAACACAATTTTTTATCCTTTCATAGTTGTTGTTATTCATGAGGAATCTATTCTCTCAATGGGTTGGATGACATTGAGAAAAGAAGTTCTAAGGATAACATATTGTGACAAACCTTTTATCATAACAAAGATAGATTTAATACACATACCTTGATTGCATATATTCACATTTATTAATTTGTAATTTACCTTCATTTTATATCCATCTGTTGTGCTTAAATTTTGTTTAATTTTTTAAAATATTGTGATGAAACTAATCCTTCCCTAATACAATTCATGTCTGCACCACTATCTATTAAAGCAATAGTAGAGACAATATAATCATCATTTATAACTAAAGTTATATTAACATACCATTTTTGATAAATTATTTTATCAACTGTTAAAAGGTATTGTTCATCTTTTTGTTCTTCCTGACTATTTTTTTCAAATACTTCATTACTTTCTTCTATTTCAATATTTTTTCCTTTGTTATTATAATGACAGACATATTCAAGAATATTTATCCTTTCTTTAAGAATTTTAATTTCCTCTTTCTGAGAATTTAATTCTTCTTTTAAATCATTTATTGTGATAGTTTTTTCAGGTTGCGAAGAAAATCTATTATAAACTTCCTGAAGAGTATAAGACTGAATCATATTAGGTTTTTTTTGATTCTTGTATAACTTCTTTAGATTGTTCTAGGTATTTTTCAATCATTTTTTTTTTTCTATAGGATTTGTAACTTGATCTATAAGATCTAAAATTAAAGTTTCATTTTTGTTAAAACATTTATGGTATGTCCTAAACCATTCATGTAGAGAATAGATTTATAATAATCTTTCTCTGCCATACAATGATTTTGGCGACCATTTTCACTTTCAGAAGAGCTTTCGGAGGAGTTATTAACTTCAAAAATATCATTTTCAGTATCTGTATCTGTATTACTATTTTGATCAGTATCTTCCAATAAAACATTAAATATTTTTCTCTTAGTATCATCATCTATATCTAAAGCTTCAATTTTCTTTTTTGTTAAACACTTATTAGCATAATGTCATTTTCTTCCACATTTGTGACAGATTACATCTTTTATATTTCTTCTTTTAAGATGATTTCTCCTATTATTTTTCTTATTTTGATTTTGATTAATATCATATTTTTTATTTTCATTAGTATTCCTTCAGGGGCGAAAATGTCGTATGGGTTTTGAAGTAGAGGGATATCTTTTATGTGATTTATTAAATTCTACTGGATAATTGAATTGTTGATAGAATTCACCTAATTCTTTTTTACTAGTAAGTTTTTGTTTTTTAAGTTGAGTTTTAAAATTTAAATCATTGCATAAAGCCAATCCTTCTTGAACACATTCGGCTATTAGCTCACCATAGGTATATTGATTATAAGGAATATTATTTCCTCCATGTTTATTACGTAAATGGGTTCTAACCAAATAAAGAAGGTAAACCATATATAAATTTTTCTTTCCAAAAATTTGAATTAGCATCATTACGCATAGTTATTTTAGATAAAAAGACATCTTTGTACCATCTAAAGTGAGACAAGGTAGGACATCTTAAATTAATTAAGAGTTCTTTACTCCTATCACTAGACAGTAAAGTATTTCCTATAAAATGTTTAATTATTGATTGTATTAAGGTGTAAACAGCATCACTAACAATTTCTATTTGTTGTTCAGAGGTAAATTCAAATTTTATTATCTGTTTAACGGCATTTAAAATTTCATATTTTTGGGTGTTATTGAGAATATTGTCCCACCATCCTTTCAATTGACCAGTAAATCCAGCAGTTATAAATTCAGCAATATTTTTATCACTATTCTTATTTGCTCTACAGACAGTAGAATACATAAGCATTTTATGCATGACAGTATATATAGCATATTCAGACATTCCATATATATTTCATTCATAGATACTATCGGCAGAATAATGTGCTTTGTCATTGTTGACAAAGTCTTATTCAAAAAGAACATCCATAGGTGTAGGCTTAGGGTAATAGTGTTTTCCATATGGGAGTCTATTAGACACTGCCTTTTGACTAAAAATGACTTTATTAATTTCTTAATTATTGTTCAGACTATTAAATTGATTAGTTAAATCATTTAATGCATCTTGATCTATTTGAGAAGCATTAGAAGACTCAAGACCCTTAGAGTTAGAATTAGATGACTCATTATTAACCGTAGCAATATTATCACAAATTTTTAATTCTTTTAAACAAGATAATAAACTATTCATGAATTTTTCATCATGTTTTGGTTTTAAATTAAATTGTGTGCTCAAAACGGGAGGTTTAATATTAACTGGAAATATTTCTGGAATTTTTTCCTTAAAAATGTTCGAACAAAAAAATAATATAACACAATGTACTCATATTTAATACTTCATCTATTTCATATTAAATGCCTACTTTTTAAACTATACACAGTTTAAGAATTTTTTTTCTCTGATATATCTCTCATTAATTTAATATCTCCAACTCATTTTATCTCTATAGATAACTATATTTTAACTTCCAAAACAAAGAAGTAATATATTATCTTTTTTTGGAATTATGTGTTTACATAGAACCCCTACTTTCTTAATTAAAAATTTAAATTATATGTCAACTAAACAATAAATAATCTGAAATACCCACTTGTGTATTCGAGGTTACTTCGCTTTTCAATAAATAAAGATGACAAATCAATTAAAGTATAGAGGGTAGATTTGGAAAAAAGTGAAAAAGATACGAATTTAACTCTTCTTTGTGAATCTAATAATGTAACAACTCACAAGCAAGCCAACAAAATTTTATTTTCAATTCTTATTCTTCTTTTTCCAATATACTCATTCCTTCCAATTTATATTATTCTAATCACAAAATACACACAAGTTAAAAAAATATTTATTTTCTCTAAATTATCATTCATCTTTTATAGAAAAAATAAATAGAGAGATAAATTGGATAGAAAGAGAGAGTTGAATGGAGTAATTAATTTTATATTTTCAAAAGAATATTTCTAATTTTCAATAAAAAAAAAAAAAGTGTGGGTAGTATTAGAAAACTATGACTAAGAGTAATTTAAATAAAGAAAGAAAACAAATAAATTTGAACAAACTAAAAAAATTAAGAAAATATAAATTAGACGAATAAAGTAATTTAAAAAAATATATTACTTTTTTCACTTCTATCTATACTCTTGATTAAGGCTAGAATGAGTAACAAGTGACACTCAAAAGTCAAAATGTTATACGAAATGATGTGGTCGGTTGTGATTGATTGTAATATTCGACTCATTCAAGTATTGTCAAAAAACATTTAATCATATTTTAACATATTATTTTATTATTTTAATATTGAAAAATTTAACAATATTTTAATTACTTAATTGAAGGTATGTAGACCAGTGGAATGACTGTTACATTTAAAACAATAATCGAAATTACTACTTTTTATCCCATAAGATAATACTCTTCAAACTGAGATGTGCAAAAATTCTAATTTGATTGACAAATTGTTTATACTCATTTTTAGTGCATGACCCTTTTATAAATGCTTTAAGTTCTATAAAGACTTGTTTTATGCAATTACTCCTTGAAAACTTCTTTGAAAGAGCTATGATCAGTTAATCAACTGCTTATAATAATGCAGCTTTGCTCGTCAAAATACTTGTATAATCAATAGGAGACTCTGCTCGTCAGATTAATTGTATAATTTATAATGACATCTTTAACTCAATAATTAAATCTGACACTTTAACATTTCTTACTTGTAAGAAGTTTTATGTTCAAGTATCCTGCACGTAATGCGTGAAATTATTTCTACTTTATTAATTTAAGTAGAATTCTTGTTCCTCTTTCTTAGGTGGGATTATCTTTTCTATTATTCAAATTATTAACCCATCATTATAGGATTATAATGTATAGTCTTATTCTCTGCTCATGTGAGATTTCTAGTACATTATTAATATTATAAAATTATAATATTTTTGTGAAATTGACTGACAAACATAATGAAACCATTACCGCCACTGCCAACTAAAAAAAAGGTTGCTTATAAAATCAATAAGCATACGTCCCAAGTCATTAATCCCATGTGGGGTAATCCGACTCGTTACCTTATAAATAATTGTTAAAACCTATATTAATCATGCTATTAATATTAAAAATAACTGCTAATATACACATTTTGATTTTTATATTTGTGCTAAAAATACTGCAAGTCTGCAAGCAATAATAAAGAAAAATGTTGGTCTGTCTCAAATGTAGGAAGAAATCCAATACTCGCAGACATTAAAACTTACGATTTCTAAGAAAAAAAAATTCACGCATTACGCGCAGAATATTTAAAATTGGGAGCTCTAAACAATCTTATGCCCTCAGTCTTAATTACTGTGCTAAAACCTCTTTGATTATAATACTTGGCTCATTCATATATTGTCAAATATCAAATAATCACATCTTAACACATTATTTTGTATTTTAATATCGAAAATGTATTATTCTTAATTAATAAAAAGCTCTCTTTGCAACTGTACACACAAATTTCGTATCTAAAAAAATATAACAAAATACGTAAGTGTCAAATATTATAATTTAATGAATAATGTGGATACAATATTCTCAGAAAATAATCTTTTATAATAAAAGATAATCCTGTTATTCTTTTTCCTGTGGAAGTTGTGGATTTGGGATTGCGTCGAGTTTATCCCGAATTCTATAGCTTGACTTGACAATTGAATATGGGGGTTCCTGCGAACTTGATTCCAACTTCAATGGTTGATTTGACAACTGAATTTGGATGTTCAACGAACTTGTTTTCGGATCTATCAAATGGTTTGATGGTTGAATTTGGATGTCTAACGAACTTGCTTTCGGATTCAACAGGTGATTTGATGGTTGAAACTCTTGGGAGACTGAAAAATTGTAGGGCGCCCAAAGCCTTCTCCTTCTTTCTTCAAGTCCTGGATTTCTTGACTTCAGAGAGCTTATGGAAGTTATGAATTCTCTAACATTTTATAGATTTAAAATTCTTATGCCTTCAACTTCTAAATTTTTGTGTGTCTTGTCAAATGGTGGAAGCATATTATTTAATGACCTTACAAATACATATCATACAGTATGCATGTATGCGAACTTTAACCTTTTTTGCTTCTTTTCAACGATCGTGGCCCATAACTGATAGCCAAGAGTTCTACTGAATTAGCATGGAATATACAATTGCGTCTCACCATGCATATATATATATATATATATATATATATATTAATGTTTTATTTATTTATTTATTTTTATTTTTTTTACCGCGCGTACAACCACCAATCCAAATTTAGCATGCATGTAGATTTTCTCTAAATTGTAACATAAGATAGAGCAGATTGATTTGAAAACTTTGCGCAGATTGATTTAAAAACTTTGCATGTCATCTTTAGAACCGTGTATAGTAATTAAGTCACTGATGCGACGTTTCAGGTGTTCGCGAAGATCAACCACTTTCAGGTATGTTGGACGGGTTTAGTGGCTAATAAAAAATACCTGAAAGTAAATAAGTCTTGTTCGTTCACCCGTCAAACGAATGCATTTGGGACTCTATTATATGATGGGTGTTGTAAGTTTTCATCTACTTTTCTGTCTATGAGATGGGTGTTGTAATTGTTACTTGTTCACTCATCAAACGAAGGCACCTGTCAAATGAAGACACTTGGCATTCCATATGAGATGGGTGTTGTAATTGTTACTTGTTCACTCATCAAACGAAGGCACCTGTCAAATGAAGACACTTGGCATTCCATTGTCTGATAAATGTTATAGATTTTCGTTTACTTGCTCGTCTTACAAGATGAGCATTTTAAAGATTATTTGTTCACCTGTCAAACGAAGGCACCCCTATCAAACGAATGTACTTGGGATTCCATAAGTGTTGTAGATTTTTGTTTACTTGTTCGTTTTACGAGATGAGCGTTGTAAACATTATTTGCTCACTTGTCAAACGAAAACACCCGTCAAACGAAAACACCCGTCAAACAAAGGCACCTGGGGTTCCACTGTACGATAGACCTGGGGTTCCATAGTACGATAGAGTTATTTGTCCCTTTTTTAAGACGAATGACTGCCATTTTTGTTTGTGACTATGATGAACCGATACGCATATGTTTAATTGCCACTAGCCCGATGATCCTCATACTTAGCCACATTTGTTTGAACACATCTTGATATATATATTCTTTTCTTTGTGTGCTAATATTTCATCAATGATGTATGGTGACTTTCAAAGAGTTTAAACCAAATACATTGACGATCTTGACGAATGAGGATGACACTCAAGAACACGGAACAACTTTGTAAGTAGGTATTCCCGTAATGGGCCCTTTTGCTCTCAAATAGAAAGATGAGACTCAATTCCCTTCTTTGTCGAACTGGTTTGAAGCTTACGATTGTAAATTGACAAAATTTAGTGGTAGGACAACTCATGTTAAAGATGCCTTATTTCTGAATTCTCCACTCCACCGAGTAAAAGAAGGACCTGAGAACTTTAACTTTTGGCTCATTGAATTTCTACGGGCCAAGCAAAGTAGGGAATCAACTTCAAAAGTACTGGCAAGTTTAGCTTCATTGAATGTTATTGGGAGTGGTTGGAAGAGGTATTAATGCGGAATTGCGATGTTCTTCACAAGAACAAACTTTATTATCCCATGATTGCCTCTTTATTTCTTTATGATTGGAAGGCTTTAGTGATAAGGGCATTTTGCAATCTTTGGTGTCTGGAGACAAATACAACACATACACCATTTGGAGAGATTTTTATCTCATTGTGGAATTTGGTTTCTCTATCTGATCTACCACTTGAAGGGTACTTTTATGACGAGGTTATTTGAAGTGAGAACGAGTTATACGGGACTGATGGTGCAAAATCGTTTTATTCCTTTGTGCTGCCAATTTTTATTCTCTACATATCACATTATCCAAAAGAAAAAAAAAATCATTTAATAAGGATTATGATTGAATTAACTTTTGGTTTAAGAGACCAATGCGATACAAGAGACCTCTGTCCAAAAGTTCAAGGAATAAGAGTCAAGCTCCCCGACTTACGTTTAATCCAACTGGCATCATTGGCCCTTTTTTGAACGATCTAAATATGAGAAAACGGTATTTGATGATCTGGAAGTGGATGAATCGAACAAGGATGAAACATATTTGGCAGCTTTCATAGCTTGTTGGCTATGTAGATTTGTTTTTCCTCAAGACGATAACATCGTTAGAGCAAAAAAATTTAATATGGCCAGTTTGATGGTTACCGGTCTTAAATTTAGCTTAGCTATCCTTATTCTGGCTAGTATTTATAGAGGGCTAAATGAGTTATCCCGCTCTTCTACCAATAGACACACTGCTTTCCTCTTTCCCTCACATTTTTATATGCATGGTTGGTTGCGTACTTTGACATACATTTCATGCGTCGTAAGGATTTATTCCCAGTCGTGACTAGATATGAAAGAACATTTCAAGTTAAACTGTTATGAGGTTTTGAAGCATAAGAGTTGTTCATGTCTATTGACCTGAAGAAGCTAAGTTATTTTGCTCGGACGATAAGAACTTCTCGTTATACTTTAATCGATGCACATGATGCCGGATTGAGAGATTATGAGCACCTAATGAGTTTCATCCTAGTTACTTGATCCTACGGCAAGACCCTTCATTAATAGTTGAACTTTACAGCCGTCATCGATTTAGCAGACAGTTTGGATTTAACCAAGGTCTACTTGTCGTTTTAATATATAACATTCGCACCGGGATTCTTTCCAAAATATATAGGCTATATAGACTTTGTTTATCTTATAAAACGATTTCTTTGGTTATTCCCTCGAGACTAGAAGCTCAACATCCACTGTCAACTACTATGTATATAGGATGGAGGTCTTCAACTAATGATTTTAAGGTTGTACCGAAGGAAAGGAACGATGATGGAATTCTTATGAAGTCAAAGCGGTTTCTAAAGATGACAGAAGACGACTCTAGTAGTCGTCAACTTAAGCGCAAGACTGATAATCGTGATAGAGAAACCTCGACTGTTCCTTCAAAACCTATTCCCACAATTCGTATTCGTCTTCCTTCTGTAATTATTCCATATGCCAAAGAAAAAGAGAAGGTTGAAGTGGTTTCTCAAGTAGACAAAAATCCTCATATTGAAGATCGACCAAGTCACCATGAGGATCCAATCATAGAACTTTCACCTTCTTAAAGTACTAACGGAGACCAATACTGGAAGAGGCAAAAATCTCAAACTTCTCAAGGTGGTACTGCTATCAATGACTGGTTTGATGGTGTCCCATCCTCTTCTCAACCCATATCATTGATCGGTGAAAAGTGCAAGTGTACACTAATCAGATTGCAGTAAAAATATCGATTCCACGAGGATTGAATTCAATTATATACCAATCTTGAATATTCTATGACTTATCTAATTTTGATTGATAAAAATTTTTGGTTTTGATTTAAATAAATTAACTACTAAAGAAAAATAACTGAATTAAGAAAATTAGGGTTTTGAACAATATTAAGAAAGCGTGCTAAGATTTCAACTTCACCTACCCATTCATAATTAA
>JAUMHB010037201.1:0-19691 GCA_032359685.1 Pittosporum tobira | reverse complement strand
CCCCCCCCCCCCCCCCCCCCCCCCCCCCCCCCCCCCCCCCCCCCCCCCCCCCCCCCCCCCCCCCCCCCCCCCAAAGAAGAATACGAACGATTAGTCTGTGAGTACGTAGAGGAGGATCGGAATAATTAGTCCTTAATTTGCAAATTGAAGTCTTGAGCAAAATTTAGTTGCTCCATAATTTTAAAATTAATTTGAAAATAAAACTCGGCTCACGTAGATGGGTACCCGAAAGTAGAGTGTATAGAAATGGAGCTTAAAATGTGAAATCATGTGTTGGTAGACAAATTGCACGTGGAGGAGCACATGCAAGTAAGCGACGTTCATGACTGCTTCTGTAGGCAGCTTGTTGTAGGTTGGTTTTGCAGAGTTGTAGGCAGTATTGTCTTGGGATCTTTCCATCCTATTAATTAATTAATTAATCATTTTATTTTTTAAATCATCAAAGTACGTTGCAATTATTCTTGTCATTGCCCCAACCTTCCCCATTATCTACTGACAATCCCTACTTTTCTTTTACTTCACTCTCTCTCTATGTGGATTTTTCCATGGAAAAGAAAAAAGATTTTAAGTTATTACGTCTTTGTCTATTTTGTTATGTTTATATATATATATATATATGAGTGTGTGTGTGTATATCCTCTTTAAGCTATTACGTTTTCCTCCTTTTTTTCATTGGTAAACTCTCATGGCCAGTTTAGAGCTTGAAAAATACAAAGAGAAAACAAAATTAAAAATATAAAAATCTGTTTTATCTTTTGAAAAATATAGAATGTTACGGAAACAGTCTAACTTGATTGGTTGATGCTCAAAAGAGTTTCAATTAAATTTTTATTTTCCTTTTCTTCATTTTTCATCGAATTTTCCAAGTCATAAATTGAATCTTAAATAAAATTAAAAAAATAATAAAAGTTGGAAGTTAATTTAAGAAGGCAACTAGAGGGAGAGAGTAGGGGGGGTTGGGTTGGATAATTATCGGTAGTCTAGCCTGGTAGGTACTAACGCATAAAAGTAGTGAGCAATTGCTTAGCTGAAACGGAAAAGTCGGGTGAAATTAGTTTTCTTTCAAATCAACCTAAAGCTAAAGTCTAACATTGTGCTTTGGGAAGAAAATAAATTTAAATATATCAGAGAAAACAAAAGTAAAAATAATTAATCATATTTATTTGTGTTTATGAGAAATAAATAAATAAATATGAAGCTTAATGTTTGTCTTTCAATGCTACAATAGGAATAATAAAATATTTGCACTTTTTTTTTCCCTTCTAAATCCTCCAAATTTTGAAATGAAAGTTTTGGAAAAAAAATGAGAGTTTCCAATTTTACTTGGTCAAATATGTGTCTCACAATATGTTTAATGCATATAATAATACTCCCACCATTTAAAAAAAAAATTATTCAAAATTAAAAAGTCAACAATAGAATCTTAAGTTTTAAATTCAAATGGATTTGATGAATTTTAATCATTATAAATTTGAATGTTATAAATTATCTACAATATTTTACTCATTTAAATATTTTTCGTTTTAAATTGTATAATTAATCATATAAAATTTAAATTTGAAAATTTCACAAACTAACTTTTAAAATTCGTTTTTAAAATGCTTTTTTTTTTTTTTTTGAACGGAATATAACTCTGGGCTCAAAGGATAATCAAGCCCAAATTATAGGACTTTAGTATACTGTTATGCATAGGGACAGGATTCATGCTCAAGCTACTTTGACAAACCCATACGCAATACTGGGTTAGGCCATTAACTGATAAGAAAGGCCTAAAATGACTCAAGTCCACATCTCAAAGTCCAATCCAGCAGATTATTCTATTAACAGTAAACGTCTCTTGCACTGATTTCATAGATTTTGACTGCGTGTTCGGTTAGTAGTGGTATTTATAGATTATAAAATTAATATAATAAAAAATTTAATTTAAAAAAATTAAATTGAGTTTAAATTGTAAATCGCTTTTAAATTTTGAACGTTGGAACCAAACAATCAATATGATTCTTTCTTTTATACTGAACTGATTATTTTGAATATTCAAATTTATGTGAGATACTTTGCATGATTTTACCAAAAAGAAAAAAAAAAAAAAGGTGATAATTTGGCCAGGTGTTACGGTCACTTGTTTTTTTTGGTGCAATGAAGGCCCAATGGCATAACAGCTATAAATAATTTTACATCATTAATTAACAGTGCAGAACACCATGTGGAGGATCCATCATAACATTACTTATGAGTGAAATTCTGAAATTTAAAGTACGGTGTCTAATTTGTTTAAGTTATTTGAGATTTGGCTACCCTAATTATATATAATACGCAAATTTACATAGTATATTTAAAATAATTTGATTTATTATTTTTATTTTTATTTTGTGTTACATATTTATTATTATTATTATTATTATAAAATATATTTATAAAAATAATTTTATTAAAAAAATATATTTTTTAAATTTATATATTTTATTTATTTTGCTTTTTTTTTTTTTTGACGGAGTGAGAGAGTATAATGTTAGTTATAAATGAAGCGAACGGAACCTTCATTTGAATTTTGAAAAGAGGAGCCGAGTCCGTCTATTAGCAGTCTAGGGTTTCACTTTGGCCCTCTCTACTACGCGGAGTAAAAAATCGAAAACCTTAATCAACCCAAATCAATTCTCCAGAGCTCAATACAACTGTTCGCAGGTATCGATAGCGTTTAATAATTAATTAAACCCTAACTGATTTTTGCTTTGTTTATATCTAGCTCCTCGTATGTATGTATACCAGTTTTGGATCCTTGATTTTGAAATCAGTGAATTTGATTGTGAGTTTCCCCTTTTAATTCAATTTATTGGTTCTTTATTTACAGAACAAAAAAATGAGCTCGACAGTAAATAGAACCCCTAAATCTGGAAGGCAATCTCTGTTCTATCAAGATTTAGCTTCTCCAATTTCTGCTCGAAGAAGTGGAAGCAAATTTTCAACCCCAGGTCAGGCTGCAGCTGTTTCTGCCCTGTGGAGAGAAAATTTTGCTAATTCAGATCTCCCACCTCCTCCTGTGTTCACCCTTGAAGACCGCTCCGACTTCTCTCCGGAGTCCGGTATTCCGGACTATCCAACTTCTCCCGAAGTGAAGTCAGACCCTAGAACTCCGGTCCTGGGTTGGGGGAAAGACTTTTCCACTCCTAAGAGCAAGTCTGAGGCTAGTACATCATATGCTTTTCTGGGTAGTCAGTCACAAAATCGGCAGAGTCCAATGGGGAGTTGGTGGTCGCCTGCAAAGAGTGGAACTGGTGGTAGTGGTGAACATGATGATAAGGGAAAAGGCTCACCGGTTGACGGTGTAGTTCAATCCCAGGCTTTGATTACACTTCCGCCCCCCAGGGAGGTCGCAAGACCGGAGATGCAAAGGAATTCAGTACTCGTTGGACCCCTTGATGAGGAGGAATGGGTCACCGTCTACGGGTATGTCTAATTTTCTATTAATATGCGTGTGGCCTATATTTTTTGTGAGCTCTCTTGTGTTACCAAATCCAATTCTGTGGTGTATTACATTTTTTTGCAGTAATTATTCAATTCAGTGCTGTTTGGAACTTTCTTATGTGTTTTGTAAGCAGCATTGTCTGATAAAAAGCATGAGGAACTCTTTTAATGTTGGCAATTTGGCAGTAAATATTTATGGATTTGTGAGTCTAGTTTTGATACTTGGGAGTTCATTACGTAGGGAGTGGGAAGTGAGCACAAGTGATGGCTTTTGATAATTAACCGTAAAGGCAGAGAATAACCATACCAAGGCCAACAGTGGACCTCGAAAGATTCTCCTGTTACTCTTACAGATTGCGAGGGGATGAGTAACGTCCCCGGTACTCATATATGGTTTTAAACGTTAATAGAAGGTTTTAAATGTTAATAGAAGGATAAATCCAAGGATCTTAGGTTGGAGTCTTTGCACACTATGTGATGCTTCTACTTTACAATGCTGTCTTTCTACTTCTGTTTTTATCTGAAGTTGGAATAGAGAAGATTTAGGTCATTCTAAGATAAGAGTTAAGTAAGGCAACTAATTCCAAAAATGATGCCATTTGTCCAACTTTAAGTGTCAGACTTTCCTTTTGGGTTGTCAAAAGGTTATGAACTCCAGGTCCGTGGTTTCAAATTTAAAAAGGGAATAAAACTGCTCTAAAGTCAAAAAGTCTTTTGCATTTCTTAATTCATGTGTCATTGTAACTATGACATCCAAATTAGGACGACAAGGGGTATAGTAAATATCAATGAGAGTATATAATCACAGAAGGGGATTATTGAAGTTTCCTATAGTTGGTTTCAAGGCTTAGATTGTCTGATCGGGACTTTTTTCTCAGGAAGCCCCTCATTTGCGGCTTCATTTTGAGCGTGGTGCATTTGACCATTTATATTGGTTAACATGGAGCACGAGTTTGTATAATCGTGTATAACTTATAAACATCATCTTTTATTGCTAGATAGATGTAACCAGTTGGATTCTGAGTGAGAGTCATTTCCTTTCTGGTTTGCCATGTTTTTCAAACATTAATTTAGGGCGAACTGCAAAATTCACACTTAATGTTCCATCCTTTTGCGAACTTAGCCCTAATGTTGCCAATTTGCAACTAACTCCTTAAAGTTTCTATTTTTGGAATCTGTGTTCCCTTTTGTAAAATTGGCCCCCAACTGAGTCTGCACATGACTGTATTAAACCACATTGACTGAATTAAAATACTACATCTAGTTGTAGTACATACAGTAGTAAGTGTTTTCATACAATCAGCATGGTTTAAACTAATTACTTTTCAGACTTTTGCAGTTTGCCCTTAATTAAGCAAAGTTGGGTGAAGCTTCTGCCTGCTTTCACCCTTGTTGTTTTGTTTAGATGGTGTTACTTATGAGCTGCAAGAAATTACTTTAGCTCATTTAATTCTGCTTTCTACTTCTAATAGTACTCTTTAACTTCCATTTTTAGATTTTCACCTGTAGACACAAATTTAGTGCTGAGAGAATTTGAAAAATGTGGTATTATTCTGAAGCATGTTCCAGGTCCAAGAGATGCCAACTGGATGAACATTCTATATCAGGTACTTGTCTCAAGACCTTTACCAGAGTTGTCCTTTTTTTTTTTTCTCTCTGTTGGGTTATGTACTGAACTGTGTAATGTCTATGTACCTGTATTGCTATATTCATATGTAATAGAAAGAATTTTTTATACCATTTTTATCTGTGTTTACTGGATGCATCACTTGCTTTGTGATTCTTGCAAGAGGTGTGAAGGGTAGTTGTTTTCATTGTACTAATTCCATAAAAATGTAGAGAGAGAAATTCCTAGTCTAAAACGGAGCTTAACGTGATTTCAATCTTGTTTTGAGCATTGTAATTTTAAAATCGCTTTTTAATTCGCCACACATTTTAGCTACTTTAGAGATATGGGAATATTTTACTGTACCTTGCACATCTTATATACTGGTCATGTTACAATACATATCTGGCTATCATATCCAACTGGGAGTAAAAACTAATGCAGGTTATAAAATTTTAAAAACCATTTTCTCAATCTAACCCGAAAAGGACCGATTGTGGAGCATGAACTTCCTTTCCTTCAATTAATATGTTTTTAGTGGTTTGACAGATCAACTTACTTAAAATATGTACTCACTAAGGTAAGGTGTGAGTTTTTGTTCTTCACTCTGTTTTTCCAGTAGGAGTGTCATGGTTAATTTGTTAGCTTATCTCGTCCTTCGGTGGAAAATGGTAATACTGAACGTTTCCTAACTATATAAATAAAGTTGAGAAAAACTTCTCCATCTTTGTAAGTTATTGAGCAAATTCTACCACATTGAATTTTTTTTCTAGCTTTATTCCAATTGAATAGGTGTTGTCTGAGATTTTTTCCTACCACATTGAATTTTTTTATATTCTTTAGCTGTTTAAGGCGAGCAAAAGCATTATTATTCACCCTTAGCGAGTAGTGCTAGTATTTTAAACTTATTGATGAGTTTGAACTTCTTTAAACGGAGTGGGCTCTTGTTGAAGAAGGACAATCTTCGAACAGCAAGCTTAGAAATAATTTAATTTTGTTGGAATGTCATTCTAAGAGTCTAGAAAAAGTTATGCTGTGAGTTTATTTGGGGGTAAGTCATGCTATGATTTTATTTTTCTTTTCTTTTTCTTGAAACTGTATGACGTCTCTATGAAATTGCTTTTACAGTACTAGATAAATTATAACTATGCTACCTTGTGAAATTGTTTTGAAAGTCCGTTGCTCTTTGTATGTTTTCAAATTCTAGTAGTCTAGTAGACATGTATTATTGACACGGGTAGGTCCATTAAGCGTCAGACTTTTGTCCATTTACGTGTAATGTGAACCATGTCATTATGATTTAGACAGCAAAATCCTAGTTTAACAAACCTTGTGCTTTGATTTTATCAGTTATCCTTGACATTGAATTTCCTGAAGTTGGACCTTTTTCCTACTTGATTTGTGAATGAGCTTACACCAGATGAGTTTAAAGTTAATGTCAAGTAATTTTCTTGGTTGGTGCAGAATCGAGCAGATGCTCAGAAAGCTCTCGCCAAGAATGGGATGCAAATAAATGGTGTTCTCATCATCGGGGTGAAGCCAGTGGATCCAATACAACACCAGACTCTAAACGAAAGGCTCCACAATCAAGGATTCATGCCACTACCCCCACCATCTAGTAAAAGCTCAGAATTAAATAATTTCAGATCATCGTCATCCCGCCCTTACCATGTTCAAAATGGCATGAGCACCGCGCGGCAGTCGTCTGGGGCCATTGCAACTCCTGCAAAATCTCTAGCTTCCAAAGTAATGGATGTGATGTTTGGTTTCTAGTTGAGCTCTTTATTCGAATTTTAATTTTAATTCTTGGGCTGTTTCCAGATTGAGAAAAGTCATGCTCTTGTTGTTATAGACGAAGGAGGAGGTTATATACCCGAAGTATTTACACCAGATTGAGCAATTTAAGATTCTCCTGGTCGAGGTTGTAGAATCGTTGTATTTGCTTTGTTCTCCCATATTGTTTGTGTTATAGAATTGTTGTTAATCCACTATATTCAAGTTGAAATATTTTTTATTTTTTCGGTGGTGACTTTGAAATGTTTTGTGCACCGAAAATACTATGAACAATCTGCAAGAATAGCTCGACATGGTGAGCTATTTCGAGTTAGTATTGAGCTATTCAGTGCACATGGTGAGCCATCGCATGCAGGAATACGAAACCTGTTTTGGGACCATCAAAAGTCATGATATTTTTAAAATTTTGTAAGATATTTAGTTAATTTTTAAATGTTATAAAGATGTCTATTTTTAAAAGTTATTATTTTTTCAAAAATGTTTTTAATTGAAAAATGAAGAGAATAATACGTATCTAATGGAAATGTTTGTTTGATTTGTGATTCCTGTAAATGAATGTTTTAGACGTGGGCAAGTGATTAAGAGTATATGTTATACTTAATTTATAATTTTTTTAAAATTATTAAAAATAAATAATATTTAAAAATAAATTATAATCAATTTTAATAAATTAAAACATAGCAAATCTCACCCTTTTCTAGGCACCAACCAGTCCCAGAGGGGTCAAAACTCAAAAAGTACGAAACTTTTTTGGTGGAAAAAATAAAGCCGAACTTAACAGATCACCAAACAAAACATCAAATTACACTGTTACGGGCATCTCTCCCCATTTTCTTTGTTAAAAGTTTTCCATGTATTTTATTCCATCCGGCTTATTTTTTTGTTATTATATATTTCTTTTAGGTTTGTATTATTTCTTTTGCCGTATGAGTTTTTATCACATTTTAAAAATATTATTCATATTCCATTTCATTCAAACAAATATATATTAATAAAAAAAAAATCATTTATTCTCATTATATATATATATATATATATTATGCTCTTTCATTAGTTATATAACTTGCAGTATTAACATGATAAATAGTGTATTTTAGAGAAAATATTTTATTAATAAAAAATATAATTATTTTTATTGATATAAGTAACACCAAATTTGAGTCTTAAAAAAAATCAATCCGAATATATTATTTGAGATATTTTTAAAATCCAAAATTTAAAATTTTTAATAGTATTTAATTTTTGATTTTATAAAATTTAATACTACCAAACAAAAAATACAGAGACAATTTTTAACCTTTTCCATCTTTATAAAACGTCACAAATTCTTCGAAAGAGTGAGAGACTCTTGAGTGTGAAACATTCAAATACAATGAATGACCAGGAAACAACAACTGAGGCTGCCACACAGCTGCCCAACACTGAACTGACACCGGAGACCGGCACAAAGAGAGGGCCACCAGTGCCGGAGATGCCGGACGACGTTCGCCGGAAAGTTGAGGCCATTCATATCTCTCTAAGATTGCTCTGTTTTTTGACCTCGATAACTGCGCTTTCACTGATGGTCACTGCTAAAGAAGCTGCCACTATCTCCATTTTTGGTTTTAGCCTCCCTCTCTACTCTAAGTGGTCCTTCTCTGATTCATACGTGTAAGCTTTTCTAGACTGATTTTGCACCTCTGTTTTGTTTTAGAACGGATTATAGTTTATTTTAAAAAATAAATTATTATAAAAAAATATTTTTTTGTTAATATTAAAAAATTATAAATTAAACATAATAATATTTTTAATATATTTTAAAAATTTTGTTTAATAATTATTATTTTTTAATTAATTAATTTAATTAATAAATAATTTAAAATTCCTGTTTAATTTTTGAGCTGCTTCATTTTCTGGGCCAGCCAAAAGGAGAACAAAAGCTGGGATCTATCTTTTGCTTTGTTCATCAAAGTGCTCGTTTTCGCTGAGAGATTATAACATTAAAATATAATAAAATATTATATTTTGTAGATAATAATAAATTAAATTTAAATTTAAAAAATTAAATTTATAAATTAAATTAAATTTTAATAAAAAATTAAAATTAAAATTAAATTTAAACTATAAATTATAATTTAAAAAATTATATCAAACGAACCCAAAGTATCCCGTTAAAAAGTGGGGTCTTCGATTTTTGTTTTTTGTTCATTATTGTGATATGTTGAAGTAATGACTTCAAGGTCTAGTTTGAAAAGTATATTTCGACTTCTTGAAAATTTAAGTAATTAACACAAGCACAGATGTGTGACTATACTCCACTGATTTTAGGATTAGACGTACTACTTTCGTCTTCAAAAAATTGGTTTAATTAAATTTTTTTTTTGTTAAATTGATTAAATTTTAAATTAATAATTAATTTTATATACTTTTTTTTTATCTTATAGTAAGTGAAATATCGATGATGTGATACGAATTTTAAGACATATAAAAAATATATTATAATAATTTATTTTTAAAATATTTAAATTATAACTAAAAATATAACATACGAATATATAAAAAGTTTTTATTTTTATATACTTTTTATGTGCTTTAAAATTTGTGCCAAATAATTGTCAAAAACGTTTCACTTATTATGATATGGAGAGAGTATTTAAGTATTAAAACAAATGAACATTAGATTTGGGATTATATTTGATGTAATTTTTAATGATTATAAATTTATCGGATAATCATAGATTACTAGTAATTTTGATTAAAAAAATAGTTAATTTGACCAAAAAAATTTAAATTAGGCCAATTTTTATGAGACGGAGGGAATATATATATTTGTTTTCCGTCTTGAAAAAATTATAATATTTTATTTTTAAATAATTACAGTATTTCTTTTGAAAAATTTAATAAAATAAGTTATTTAATTTATTTTTATTTTATCGAATGATCCACCACTTTAATTAATATTTTATCATTTAAAATTTCAACGGATAAATGTAATTTAGATAATTTTCTAAGTCATTGATTGAAATATTTTTTATAATTCAAAAAAAGTTGTATGTATCAATTTTTTGTGAGATAGATGGAGTATGAAATACTCCGTAATGAGTTGCAAGAAAAAAATTATCTTTATAAACATATCTCAAACAATAACTATAACTATAAATATAATAATAATAACATAATAATAATCCATTCAAAATATACTGATAATATATGTTTTCTGTCATAGTATAATTAATGGCAGAGTCACACTTATTAAAACGGGGACCTAACAAATTTTCAACCTAGAGAGGAATTTTTTGATCTATTGTGGAAGTTAATGGAATTACCCTTTATCAGATTCAGCTCATTAATCTGAACAGAAAATTGTATTAACGTTATTGGATGATCTAAAGTTGTTGAATTATGTTTATTTTGTAATGAACAGGTATCTGGTTGCAGTTTCTGCTGCTGTTGCAGTTTACTCTTTGCTTCAGTTGCTAATTGGTGTGTCAACAGTGCTACGCAAATCTCCTGTCATTCCTTCTCGCTATCATGCATGGCTTATTTTTGCTGGGGATCAGGTAAAACATGCGTTTTCTTCTTATAGATTCTTTTTTTTTGTTTGGGGGGGGGGGGGGGGAGAGAGTTGTGGTTCACCTGTGCCAGGTACAACCAACTGAATTGCATTTCCCCTTTTTTCATTTTATATAGTTTTATCTGTTTTTCAACATTTTTATTATCTTAAAAAGATTCTACAAGCTAATATATGGTATTGCGGTGGACATAATCCATAGTTGAATTGCTTGTGGTGCGTGTGAGAACTTCATGTTATATGGTAATATAGTCCCTAGTTGCTTAGTGCTTGTTTGGTAGCTAACCGAGCTTGTGGAACCCAAACATAGCAAAAATCCATGTTTAGATAGTTGAATGCAAGTTCAAAAAGCTGTTTTTACAACTAAACATGAAATTTTGTTATGTTGAATTTCAGCTACATTCAAAACTTTTAGAAGTCGTACCAAACAAACTCTAGTAGAAAAAATGACTTTGATCAAAAGTGTTACGACTCTCTTTGTTTCCCATATCATATTGTGCCTTTGTTATTTTAGTAAAGAGTCTCATTTGAAGCAAATAAATTGACTTGGGGAAACTTTGTTCATTTCATTGCTGAGCTCTTTCTTTTCTCATAGAGGTCCATGTATTCCCTTTGCCCAGAAAACGGAGTACCATTTTCCAATAAATTTTGAAAAAAAATTGCGCTGTTTCTTCCAAACAGTGGAAGTAGTATTTTCCCACAAGAGTCATGTTTGAAAGTCTTGCAAATATTAAGTAACAAGCACAGCGAATATCTTTAAGTAACTCTGCGTGTTTTTCTTATCATTTTTTAAAACTGCCAAGAAAGAGTTATCAATATCTTGATTAGCTTAAGTTTCAGTAACTTTCAGTATCGTGCCAAAAAAGAGTTATCAATATCTTGATTAGCTTAAGTTTCAGTAACTTTCAGTATCTGTGTAATAACAGATTTAGCATAAAGGCCTGAATCTCTCTTCTTTAATTTGCTGCAGATATTTGCGTATTTACTTATAAGTGCGGGATCAGCTGCATCAGCTGTGACGAACCTGAACCGCACGGGGATCCGTCATTCAGCTCTACCCGATTTTTGCAAGCCATTGCGTCATTTCTGTGACCGTGTTGCAATCTCAATAGCCTTCACCTTCCTCACCTACTTCTTGCTTGCTGGCTCAGCAGGTCTTGATGTGTTTTGGCTATTTAGGGACTGAATTTCCTTACTTTTCAAAATGTTTATATCAAATGTCCTGAATCTGTATGAATGATTGAATGTGTATCTAGAGCTATATCTGCGTTGCTTAATGATGTTGCTACTTTCCTTGTTAATTTAAGTTTGAGAACAACATTTTTGTTTTTTAAAAATTGCTAATTTCAAAAAGAAATATGTTAGTTGCACAAGTAAGTTTACAATTTTGCTCTATATTCTTGAGTTAAATGTGGAACCTTTTTCAAAATTAAAAAATTATTTGTGAAAAATAACAATTTTTTGTTTTTAATTAGTGATAGTCTTTTAATATTTATAATATCGATAAATATTCTGGCGATACCCAATTACCCCAGTACCATATTCCCTTATTAGTATATTAACTATGACAATAACCTGTGCCTTGAAAATAATTTAAATTTATTTTATTTATTCATGAAAATTATAAAATTATGAGTAAGAATTATAAAATATTTCATTGAACCATAATACCAGAATCCTATCATGGTCTTGTAATTTGGAACACAAAGAATACTTTTTTTTTTTTTCATTCTTGTTAGCATATTACATATTATAGAGAAACAATAATGAATATTTTCCATGGTTCCCTCACATAATCACTATGAAGAAACAATCTCTCAATCCCTATTATATACATATATATATTTATTTATAAATTTATCAAATAAGACTCTTATTCTGATATAGAGAGAATTATATTCACAAATCGGATAACTTTTATTTTGTAGAAAAAGTGATAAATAATAAATAAACAAATAAACATTGAACTATCTCTCTCTAGTTTTTCCACTTCAATAGAGTGGCCAATTTAAAACTGAGCTTGCTAATGAATTTGTCACATAAGAACGAAAACATCAATCAATGCTAGTCAATTTATTAGGAAAATATATCATTAGCAGACAAAAATATCAATCAATGTTAGTCAATATTGGATAATTCTGGAAAAAAATGTTATTTAAATTGGGATTTAATTATAGTAGTTTTAGATAATTTGGCAAAATATCGATCAATGTTAGTCAATATTGGATAATGTTGGAAAAAATGTTATTTAAATTGGGATTTAATTATAGTTTTAGATAATTTAGCAATATTGGATCGGTTTCCCAAAGGAGACCATTGGACCCGTTTCCAGTATTGGATTAGCCCAAAACGTCAACAGTTCGTTCGTTATGGGCTATTTTATGACCAACGTGGATAATTTTCAGAAAGGAGTTGTCGGCGGTAGTAGCCCAAATACGTCGCTTACATAACTGGGTAATTGCCTTTCTACAACTTTCGCACTCATCGGAGCTTCCAAAGCCCCTCCGCCGCTATCTTCTTAAACCCTAAAAGCTCCCTCTTCGGGCACTCAATTCAATTGTTACTAAAATCAATTCTTCGCACTCCTAATTCATTTTCATATTAAGGGATTGCATTTACATATGTACGTACGTCTTTTAAGTTACTAATGTGTCTGCATTTCTGAATTTGTTTGTGAAATGTAATTGCAGTGATGCAATTGGAGTTTGTTTTTGCCCATCTTTTGATATCCAATTATGTATGCATTTTCGTGTTGAATTTATTTCACAATCTAATAACAACATGATGTAACAGTTTTCAGTGTATGCTGTTTAATTTTATTGGATTTTGTTAACTAATCTTTCTGGGTAAATTGAGCTGGACTTTAGTTGATCCATTTGTTTTTTTTTTTTTATTAATAATGTATTTCGATATGGAGTTTTGAGTTTGACTGTAACTGAGTTCAAGTTGAGCACATTGCATGTGTTTGAACATTCAAGTGAGTTCAAACTCAGCTTGTTTTACTTTCCAGGTGAAGTTGAGTTGGGCTGGTTTAATCAATCAAGCCTAAGATTATAGTTAATTGACTCGTTTCGATAAGGTTGAGTCTGGCAATGTTGTCTTGTTTTCCGTTTTATTCTGTTGGTTGTAATTAAGTTGAGTATGCAGGCTTATATGCACATTTACAAAATCTGATAAGTTTAAGAGTCATAGATTGTATAACTTTGACAGGAAGAAAACTAGACTTATAAATTAGCAAGGGATGGCCATTCCTAAGAAATAGATTTAATAACACAATTCTTTATCTGTGTGTTGTGTGTGGTTCTTGGTATTCCTAACTGTCTTTTGACTAGGACAGAACTAGCTGCTGACTGCTGCACGGTTTATGTTTTCAACAACTTGAGAACCATAAATTCTCGAAGCAGTTGGCATTGTGATGCCATTGATTTTAGTGTTTCATATTATTTTAATGGATTTATGGTGACGTTATGGTGTTTAATATATCAGCATCTCGACTTTCACTTCCATGTCTTCCGTGGGTTCCTTGGCGTCTTCCTGTGTCTGTCCAATGGAAGAGAAAGATGCAAATTCTTTGACGAATTTGTCTTCATTTGCTTCCCTATCTTCAAGTTCTCTTCATGCAAGAGGATGTAATGTAGTCCTGCATAGAAGATCTTCCAAGGTTAAGGCAATGGCAAAGGAGCTACATTTCAACAAGGATGGTTCAGCTATCAAGAAGTTGCAGGTGAGTTTGCAGACCAAGTGTGCACTTTAGTTTCATCTTATGGTGGTATTAATCTCTCTCTCTCTCCCACAGGCTGGTGTTAACAAGCTTGCAGACCTAGTTGGGGTTACTCTAGGTCCAAAAGGAAGGAATGTGGTTTTGGAGAGCAAGTATGGCTCACCAAAAATAGTGAATGATGGTGTAACTGTGGCTAAAGAGGTATTAATACCTTTGTTTCTGTTTGTTTGTTTCATTTCTTAACTTACTTCATTTTGCGATTGTTTATATGCTGTATGGTACTTGGTAATTAATTTCTAAATTCTAACTAACGTTTTACTTGGTGAATCTCAAGTCATTATGATTCAATAGTAATCGTTTTGCTGGGGATGCACACATGAGATCTTCGTGTTCTGTAAAATTTAGTGTGATTTGTTTGAAAGAAACAAGTGTGATCTTATCTGTAGGTTGAATTGGAAGACCCTGTTGAGAACATTGGTGCAAAGTTGGTTAGACAGGCTGCTTCAAAAACCAATGATTTGGCTGGTGATGGGACAACAACGTCTGTTGTTCTGGCACAAGGTTTAATCACTGAGGGCGTTAAGGTCCGCGAGAACTAATTTTACCTTTTTGGTTTTTCGTGAATCATCACATGCATATTAGCATAAGTGATGGGGATTTATCATTTATGTGTAACTTTTTGAAGCCCTTATTTCTTTAGGTGGTGGCAGCTGGTGCAAACCCAATTCAGATTACGAAGGGTATTGAGAAAACCATAAAAGCACTGGTGGCGGAGCTAAAGTTGATGTCAAAAGAGGTAAACTTTGATGCTTGTTAATCTGTTTCTCTCCTATGCATCTGTCAATGGGTTTTCTTTTATTTTACACTTTGCAGTGTGGTAAAAGGCTCAACACTTATTCTCTTGTAGTTCTATTTGAAGTGAAAACAGTCTTGTTGCTTTCTCTAGGAAGTGTTATTCAAATTTCACAAATTGGATTGGTTTCAGGTTGAAGATGGTGAATTAGCAGATGTGGCTGCAGTTAGTGCTGGAAACAACTATGAAGTAGGTAAAATGATAGCTGAAGCCATGAGTAAAGTGGGAAGGAAAGGCGTGGTGACTCTTGAAGAAGGGAAAAGCGCTGAGGACAGTTTGTATGTTGTGGAAGGAATGCAATTTGACCGTGGATACATTTCTCCTTACTTCGTGACAGACAGCGAGAAAATGGCTGTTGAATATGAAAATTGCAAGGTATTTGCATTAAGGCATGAGCTGTTTCAAAGTTTTGATCTCTATCATCTCCAAAGCGATTTTGTGCCTCTTAGATCTTTGTTATAATTTCAACTTCTATCTGTGCAGTTGCTTTTGGTTGACAAAAAGATAACAAATGCAAGGGATCTAATACATGTTTTGGAAGACGCTATTAAGGGAGGATATCCAATATTGATAATTGCAGAAGATATTGAGCAGGAGGCTGTTGCTACTCTTGTGGTCAACAAGCTCAGAGGGGCACTAAAGATTGCTGCACTCAAGGCTCCAGGGTTTGGAGAGCGAAAGAGCCAATATCTTGATGATATTGCCATCCTTACTGCTGGTCCGTCTATTATTATTGACGATGATTTTATTTTTTTTTGAAGTTTCATAGTTGAACTTCTATAGAATTACTTACACATGTTATGATCAGGAACTGTGATTAGAGACGAGGTAGGCTTATCTCTAGACAAAGCCGATAAGGAAGTTTTCGGGCATGCAGCAAAAGTGGTGCTCACTAAGGATACAACGACAATTGTCGGTGATGGCAGCACCCAGGAATTAGTAAACAAACGAGTTGCGCAGATAAGAAATCTTGCCGAGGTGCATCTCTTTGTATATGTTGTCTCATTTCCATCTTTAATGCACTCTTCTCTAACTTTGTAAAGTTGGATGAACAAGTAGGCAGCAGAGCAGGACTATGAAAAAGAAAAGCTTAACGAAAGAATTGCAAAACTTTCAGGGGGTGTTGCTGTCATTCAGGTAATCCTTAATGACTTGTACATCAGGATATGTATCTGATTTGCCAAGGAATGATTAAGAGTATCATTCATTTTCTATCTTAAATTCGTTATTGTGTACACAGGTTGGGGCACAAACAGAAACTGAACTTAAAGAAAAGAAATTGAGAGTAGAGGATGCCCTGAACGCAACCAAGGTATTGTCTAAAAAGAACTTATCATTTATGGAATGTTGGTAAAATTGTTTAACATGGTGACCTGATCCCGTATTGTGCTTCTCACAGGCAGCTGTTGAAGAAGGCATTGTGGTCGGTGGTGGGTGCACTTTATTGCGGCTTGCTGCAAAAGTTGATGCCATCAAAGATACTCTTGATAATGTCGAGCAGAAGGTACATTTGTATATGTCACTGGCTTTTACGTAACTGGAAGAGTTATGAAAGTTATTTGTGGTTGCTTTTTGATCTTTAATTTGAATAATTGGCAGGTAGGAGCTGATATTGTTAAGAGGGCATTGACCTACCCAATGAAATTAATTGCCAAGAATGCTGGGGTCAACGGAAGTGTTGTAATTGAAAAGGTATTTTCTTTAATTACAATGAATATGAGATATCACAAATAATCTTTAATTTACTATGAATTCTAAAGAAGTACTGAATTGGGCTTGCTGATTGATATCACAATTTTGATTCAGGTGCTATCCAGTGACAATCAAAAATATGGTTACAATGCTGCAACTGGAAAATACGAGGATCTAATGGCTGCTGGTATAATTGACCCTACAAAGGCAAGTTCTTCTCACTTTCAGGTGTTGTTTATGAAATTGAAGATATGATGGGTTTCTTTTAGTCTTTTTTCATTTTTGCTTGAACACATGTCTTGTCAACAAATTAGTATTTTTGTTGGGGTCCTAATATTTTTTGGGAACAAAGAATTTTACTTTGCTTATTGCCAGTTTCTGACAGAGTAAATTCATCAGAGTTGTGAATGTCCGTTCCAATTGCTTCGAATTTATATTCCACAGAAAAACCACACCCCCACTCCCCCCCCCCCAAAAAAAAAAAAAACAACCCACACACATAACACAACACAAAAAATTAAGAAATAAGATAAAAATAAAATAACAGTAAATGAAGCACAGGTAGTACATGACGGTAGTTATTTTCACCAGGCAGTGGCTTCTGTTTCATGTTGCCTATTTACCAATTTTATTGGCTTGTCGTTCTATGGCCATTGCTTTGATTACTTATGAATGTCAAAGCCACATACCTTTGTACAAATTATAGATCGTTGACTCTGTAACTTCCCTTGATAATTGAGAAGCCAATATAGTAAGTTTATGTTGATTTGCTTACTAACATTTATGCCATGTGTCGTTTTATTGTTGGTACCCATCATGTAAAATAGGTGGTCAGATGTTGCCTGGAGCATGCAGCTTCTGTTGCAAGGACTTTCCTTACATCAGATGCTGTGGTTGTTGACATCAAGGAGCCTGAATCTCTGGCTGCTGGGAACCCCATGGCTAACTCAGGTTTATAATCTATAATTACTGCTTGGAATGGCCAAAAACTTTTTGATGTTAGAAGTTTAAACTTCTTGATTCTCCGACTTTTTCCTTATCTTTTTCTTTTCTAATTGCTTTTTTTTTTTTTTTTTTAATTTTATGCTTGGGCTCCTTTTGGTAAATATTGATTGTTGTGCATTTTTATTAGGTTATGGATACTGAGGCAGGCAGGCTGGCTTTTGTCGTAACTACTCCCTGTGAGATTAAGCCGAGGTGGAGACCCAAGTTGTGTTTTATATTCTATTAACGAGTCAACAACTTAGAGGGCATAAATATTGATTGTCGTGTTTTTTTCCTTAAAATTTTCCCTCGTGTATTGCAGTTTGGTGTTAGGAATGATTGATTAAAGCATAAATAATCTGTACGGAACCGGTTTTTTCCCGTAAACCGAAAATAAACACGTAATTGAGCAATGAGTAGAAAAACACGTAATCTGCAGTTGTCTCCACGACTTATTGATACTAGCTGCCATGTGTGTGTGCAACTTTTGAACAATAAACAGTTTTTAATTGGGAAATGGTTATTTTTGTCAATAAATTGTGACAGAGTTTTAACTTTTAGTAGCACAAAAAAATAACTTCAAATTTTTTTTTTTTTTTTCACTTAATATAATAGATAGATAGATTATGAACTTTAAGCTTTTTGATTTAACTGTGAAATCCCATCACATGTTGCTTTACCTAATTTTTAAGTTGATGGAATTACTGCGTGACCGATAATCGGTTAATGAATAAAATTTGGGAATTGTTATTTTTGATTGAATTAATTTAATTTAATTTTCTAATTGAGAAGTTTGAGATGACGGTACGTAGCTGAATGATGTATTAGGTAATTGTTTGTTAAATGGAGCTAAATGTATTAGGATGAGCTAAATGGAGTGGGATGGAAGAAACTGATACTAGTGAGTTTGTTTACCAAATTTGTGCTGCTTTTTTTTTTTGTGATAAATTGATTGATTAAGTGGATTGAATCCAAACGAGACACGAGTTTGACAGTTACTAATAAAGTCGTGGTCAGGTTGCCCTGGTTGTTGGTCAGATTATAGTCATCCTTTCGAATTTTGACACCGTCGATCTTATACTTGTACTAGTATAATAAAAAGGAAATATATTGGAATTCTTACTCCTTCTTTCTAAAATCATAGACAATTAACTAATTATTCTTTTTTAGTTTATCTCAAAATCAGATAAATATTTCCAATTATAGAGACCGTAAAATGATACTATTATTGTTTTTTTGATACATTCAAGAATTAGAGATAAATTTTTATTTTAATATCATAATAATATTCTCAAGTGAGTCATGTTATGTCCTTAGATTATAAATTCGGATTAGATAGACTATTCTTACATACTATATGTCTTTTAAATGATATGCTAAGGATAAATTATTTTTGTTCCTAATTAGATTTAACTATAAATGAGCTTTAACATCATTCTTGAAAACATTTACTTTATAAACCCTTTCTTTTTATGTTAACATAATAATCAAATATTTATTTTTAATTTTTCTTTAAAAGTATTACTAATTTTGGATATGTTTGTACTTTAAAAGTGATCATTTTAAAATTAATTTTTTAATTTTGAAACGGATGTGTTTGATTGGTATGAACTTACTCTAATGTCCTTTCTATGGTGTTGCTAATCCTGCAAATCTGCAAAAGTAGGTGGAGTGGTTCTTCGTATGTTGTACAACTGCGTCTCCCCAAAACCTGGCCCATCACCTTTGCATCCCTCTTTACCCATACAACCCAAAACGAGGAGATCTTCTGCTCCTCTAATGGTTAAATTAAATAAAATATTTATCAAATAAAAACACTACTCACAAATTTATCCTTTTATCTTTAAATTTATTTCTAAAACTTAGTATTTTATGTTTAAACGAATGTTTTGCCTCCGTCCAAAAGAGTATAATTTTTTTTTTTTTATAATAAATACTTTTATTATTTTTATTCTGGTCAAAGACAACACTAATGAAAACAAAAACATTGACTAAGTGAGTAGGTATGATAAATTGATTTGAATCAGAT
>JAUMHB010037190.1:0-19691 GCA_032359685.1 Pittosporum tobira | reverse complement strand
TTTCACAAAGGTTTTTCTCCAACCACATCCCCCCCCCCCCCCCCTCCTCAAACCCATATATATATATATACACACACATTTTCAAAAGTAAAATTGTGTAAAAAATATATATGATGGTTGATTTATGAATAAGTAACTTTGTTTTTGTTAATAGGATTTTCTAATTGTACCTCATTAACATGGTATCTAATTTTATATCTTTAAGAGGCATGAATAGTTAAAAATCTAACTAATAAAGTTTAGAAATATGAGGACAGTATCAGGGTTGGACTCCGTATTATTATGTATCGATATCTTAAACATTAAAACATTTTTCATAAGTTATCTAGAACTATCATCTATAAGAAGTTTCATTGTGGGCAAATAAAAGATACAATTATAGTTTTGTGATCCTATAAACGTTTACTTACATCGAAAAGTCTTTAGCTATGTAAATGTATTGGATTAAATGTAAACTATCGATAAAGTTATAGTTTTGTAATCTATTAGTGTTTAATTATGTCTAAAAGTCTTTTTCTGAACATATATAAAATTCTATACAAAGGATTTATAACTGACGATGGTAAAAAAAAATTATTCTATCCTCTTCAAAATTGGTTATGCATGTGTTGAAAACAAGAAACACAAAAATTTGTAATAATTTTTTAGTTAAGTATAAATCCATTCCAAAATTGGTTATGCATTGAAACCTAGAAACATAGTAGCTTGTAGTATTTATTTTTTTTGGTTAGTTTACATCAACAAACATAATAGTTTGTGTGACAATTTGGAAAATTGAAAGTAAAAATGGAGTTATGTAAATTAATTTATTTTGTATGGAACTAAATACTGGATATTAGGGGGCAACTTAAAATTTCTTAAACTCTAAGAGCATGGCTGGATTTTATGATAAATATTGGCCCAAGATTCATCAAATTTTGTGGGGTGGTCCAAAGGAATTTATCAAAGTTTTGGGGAAAAAATAAAATTGAAAAAGTTTAAATGTGAAATGACCATCAAGTCCATTTTAGGTGTCAAATGCATATTCCTTGGGAAGCCTTGTGTAGGCAAGCTCTCATTTAAGGAACCAAAAACAAGAGACAAGTGGTATATATATATATGTGTGTGTGTGTGTGTGTGTGTGTGTGTGCGCGCCAAATTAGTGATGATTAAGTTGATCAAGTGATCATGACCATCCATTAATTTTTAACCTTCCAATCTTGACCCTTCATTTTCACCAACCAAAAGTCAAAAGCAAGTAAAACCCCTCCCTCCCTAGAAGACACGTCAAAGAGGAGCAAAAGGGCTAATCATTTTCTTCTGTCATCTAAACTAAGGGGCCAGAGAGAAAAAAGTGAAACCAAGAGTGAAAAATAACTTTTTCATAGCCAAACCAAGTGAGGTTAAGTATTTAATAACCCTAATAACCAAGATCAAGTCTACGAAATCCTAATTCTAGCAAAATAGTGCACGACTTTTTATTATTAAAATAACAAAATGTCATTGGTTATTAGTAGCAAGCCTACTCCAATGCAGATAAACAAATTTCTTTTTTTTAAATATAATTTTAATTAAAAATCATTTGATTGGTCCCATTGATACTTCAAACGCCCAAAAATAACAGTCTGCTTTAGCTTGTGACTTGACATGATACTCAAATGCTATTAAAACTGGTGAAGTCCTCTACAAGACATAAAATCTTAGTGTACAACAAGTTAATTATTTTGATATCAAATTTAAAGTCAATGTCGTACTCATTGACTACTGAACATACTCCCTCTCTTCCAAAAATAACGTCCCAAAGTAAAAAAAAAAAGAAAAGAATTTCACAGCATATATATCAATGAAATCATGCGTTTTGTATTTATAGAAGACTTATTTATGCGGGGTCATTCAAATTTTGAGTGACCTATATTTTTTCTTTCTAATCAAGTAGAGGCTTTATTAATTTGTAAACTTTTTATTATTGTGACTTTGTTTTTAGGACAGATGAATTATTTATTTTCAAAATTAAATTAATTTAATTTGATGACAAAATCCTTTTTAATTTTGTATTGTCCTATTTTTATCTACAAAATTATAAATATAAATAAATTTTAGAATTAGACAACAAAATTACCCCCATAATCACTTTAAAATTAATCCCATCAGTTGTGTTTTCACTTTATATTTATCATATGTTTATATTTAAAGATAAAGAATAGGGATTAATTAACACCACCTTGTTTGTGAGTTTGAGATTCCAAGAAAAAAGAAAAGAAAATGCAAGAAAAGAAAATTTCTTTTCGTGAGTTTTCAAGTAAAGGAAAAAAAAGGAAAAGAAAAGAAAAAAGAGGCAAAAGAGAGGAAAATGTTTTCTGTCCAAATTTGGCAAGATTTGGAACGAAAAAGAAACATCTCCAGCCTATGTTATGTAATTCCCAAATTGTCCTCAATTTTTAAACACAACAAATTTTTAGTATACTATTTATTTAAAATTATATTTTTAAATAAAAATATTATTTATTTATATTTAAAACTGAATAGGTATTAAAAATATAATATTTAAAAATAAAAATAAAAATATTTTATTTATTTGTAAATAAAAATATAATATATTAATATATTATTTATTTATATTTTTAAACTGAATAGGTATTAAAATTATAATATTTAAAAATAAAAATATATTATTTATTTTTTTACAAACTAACAAATACATGAAAAAAAATTATAACCCTTTTTATTATTATTATTTTTTTTTATCTCAAAATTTACCGACGGAACGTAAATAAACATTTAAAAAAAATAATTCATAATACTCCATAAAGCAGTCGGGTCTGTGTTTCAGGGTTTAGGGTTTACAGAACCACCAAATATATTACTTTCACTAGCCTCACCGCGAAACCCCAGTTCTCATTTTCCTGTCACTCAACGGCATCCAACAATGGCGAATTCAATCGCTTCTCAGCTCCAGGCAATTAAGTCATTGATAGTCGCCGATTCAGAGTCGTCACAAAAGCGCCCGTTCACTCGCCCTTCCATATTATACGATCCTAAAGAAGCCGCCGATATCGACCTCGACACCATTCTCCACAACGCCCTCTCAGGTATATATCTCCACTAAATAGGACCTTTACGGAGCGAGTAGTAGTGAATTAATTCATTGTTTTGCTTGTTTGTGGTTTAAATTTCAGGGTTGGACGTACTCATAAGCGCAAATGGAAGATTTATAAACTATAAGAATGATTTGTTTAGTTATAAAAGTAGAGAGGTGGATAGAGAGTTGAAGAGCATAGAGGAAAATAGTAGAATTAGTGCGTCTATTAGGTCTTATTTGAGGTTACTGTCTGGTCATTTTGAATTAACCTCTGCGTTGAAGACCCTAGAGTATTTGATACGACGATACAAGTAAGAAAGAGCATTCATTTTTGTTACATTGTGTACTATTTTTGTATAGTTTTGCTGTGTAATAATTTATTGCTACAGGATACATGTGTACGACACTGAAGAACTGATATTATGTGCTTTGCCATATCATGATACACATGTTTTTGTCAGAATTGTGCAATTAATTGACGCAGGGTAAGGGAGTTGATTAATTCAGTTTTCTTGATAGCCATTTGAGACTTATATATTAATATATTTCTTTGTCCTTGTTTAGAAATAGTAAATGGAAATTTCTTGAAGGTGTTAAAGTATCTGGTGCTCCACCACCTCGGAAAATTATTGTACAACAATGTATTCATGATATGGGGGTTTTAGAGGCTATATGCAACAATGTAAGACTTTATTTTTTTCCCCCGCATTTTTGTTTAGTGCGTTTATGGATCTGTTTTATGTCATCTCTATAGCTTTAAAAGTTTTCCCTTTTATTATTCTGTAGGCTTTACCCACAAAGAAGATTCAGCCAACGAGGCAAGTAACGAGCTTCTGCACAGCAGTGGTTGTTGAGGTTATAGGCTCTATTACAGTTGTTGACACTAACCTTGTGAAGAGAATTCTTCCTTACGTGAATTCCGGCCTTCAGACTTATGCCAAAGGGAATCCTGATCATAAGGTGTGCTTTAAATTTTATTGGGTGTTTTTATGCAACTTTTAAGATGTTTCATTTTCTGGATATAAGTGGGACTTATAACTTGGAAAAGTTAATTTTTTTGGTATTCAAGGTCAGTCGCATTCAGTGTGAACATGGATGTTTTAGGCTGTTGAATAATCTAAGCAAATTAAGCTGGATAGCACTTTTAATTGATTGCTAACTGTCATCCTTACTATTTTATTGACAGGCTGGTGCTTTGATGATTATTAGTTTGCTAGCAAATAAGGTTGCATTGTCTCCTGATCTTGTGAAAAGCTTAATTCGTTCAATTGCTGGTGTAGCTCGAGAGGATTTAAATGAAGCAGTTGACCTGCAATTGTTTCGTGTGTCGTTTTTGTCCTTGGTCAACCTTGTTCAGGTGTGCTTTGTATTTTAAGTTGAACATAGCAATTTATGATTTTTCTTTATTTATGGTGTTGGTGCAAGACAATTCAATTTTCATCCCTTTAATATAGAAGTGAAATTCTTGCACTAACCAACCTGAAGATGAATGCTATTATTCTGGATATGTTCCAATTAGTTGACCATTTTGTGACCCTATTGCACTTACACTTTCAGAGGGCCCACAATAAGCATTGATTTGCATCACATGTTGTTTCTGTTATGCCATTTATGCCAAATTCTTAGGGTTTCTATGACTACTCTTGATCTATGTTTGGGGGCTTGACATGGCTCACTCACTAATGGATAAGTTGAAAAAAATCCAGGATAAGCTGGAGCTCAGGGTTTGCTTGGTTTAGCCTGTTTATGACCACTTATGGTCTGTTAAGTGGGGAGGATGGAAATTAGGAGGGATGAACTCTCTTCCCTGGGGAAAGAAATGTGTATTTCCACTATGCTGTTTGGTGTAATATGAATTAGTGCAAGGGAGAAAAATGTGAAAGAAAAATCATTTGTCCATTGCCTGGTGTCATAGTAGGTACTGTGAAAATATTTACCATTATAACCTCATATTCTAGATTAAGCATATGAATAATTTAAGAACTACAACGTTTGGCAATTATTTGTGCAGTATTATTCGTCTTTGAGTTTGGTAAATTATCTATGCCTACTGCTACTACGATTTATTTTTCTGTATGCACGTCTTCAATGAAATATAACCTTTACTTTGGTTTAATTTGTAGTTGCAAGCTGTTGACATGCTCCCCAAGAAGGCTGTGGACACCTTAAAGGTGATCAGGTAGTACTTGATGGCCCTATTAGCTCCCAAACCATAGCTTGTTTAAGTGATGATTTACTTCTAATATGTTTTTATTATCCTGTATGAATGTGTGTTCGATCTTTTTATATGAAGGGATCTTTCGGGCATTCTTATGGGGTTGACCAAGGAGTTCAACATTGATAAGTTTCTGACTGTTTTACTGGAAACCCTCCTTGAGTACAGGTTGGAAATTTTAATTTTCACCTTCACAATTGTTCTTGTATTATTGGCACTGGTAAGCTAATTCTAGTATATATCTGCAGTCTTGCAGACGATGATTGCCATTGTACTTTAATTTCACTAATTGAGACAGTTCCTGTCAAATGGTTAGTTGGTCGTATAATCTCTAAGCTCCTTCATAGCTGCATCAGATTATCCAAGAATAAGAATGAAGCAACATCATCTGACTCAGGTAACTTATTTGTAGATAATCAAGCATTTAATATTGCTTATTTCTATTTTATATTGTCTCTTGTTTTCTTGACTAAATTTGGAGTAATGAATTAGGGAGCAGAGCCAAGCAAGTGTTGGTTTCCATCAATAGAAGATACCCATATGAACTACGCGAAGCTGTTCACAGTTTCTTGGAGGTTTATCTCTATATTCTTGCCCCTATCCACTTTGTTTCTTGACATTCCTAATTTAATCTTATGGTGTTATTCCCTTTTCTGTCCTCTCTTTTAGGCTTCTAAATTGCAAATCAAGAAAGAGGGTTCCATTTATGAGGTTCTGTGCCAGACATTGGATGGAAACCAGGATTCGTCAATCTCTGATTCAAAAATTTGGTTTGCGCTGGAACATCCAAAGGTAACATATCTATCAATATATATTATAAAGTAGGAGCACCCTTTTTTTTTCTGATGAGGGGAAGCACCCTTGAGAAACTGTTTTTGGTGAAGCCTTAAGGCCCCGTTTGGAATCTTGCAAATATAAAATAAATTTTTATACTTTATTTTCAACCATTTATTTATCTCTTATTTATTTATAAGTATACTTTGTCTTGAACATGCAACACATTTGTGCCTTTGAGACTAGTTTGATTAATTGTACGCCACCAGACACAAACTTGGTTTCTACCACTTGTCTTTTCGGGGTATTTAGTTTTTTGGTTATTCTTTAATTTATGTGGCATGTACTTTTTAAAATCTTATGGTCTTACTATATTATGTAGGCTGAGGTTCGACGTCTTACACTCTCGGGTTTGGATACAGCTGGCATTCTAAGAATCAAACCTGTTGATTCACAGGTGATTTTTTTATGCATATAATGTGTTTTTATGCTAATTTCTTCCTGTGGATTATATCTTTCTTTTCTGATATGGTCTCCCTTGTATTGTCCAGAGGTTTGTAACTCTACAGGATGCAATCTTGCGCAGGCTTCATGATGATGACCTAAGCGTGGTTCAGGCAGCTCTAAATCTGGACAAGTTGTCTGAACTTATAAATTCATCATCTCTTCTCGACGCACTTCAAAATGTGCTTCAAAGATGCCTCACCAATTTGATGTCACGTAAGTTTTCTGTATTTTGATTCCTTGATCAAACTACTTGCAACTATTTTTATCAAGAATCTGTTTATTTTCCCCCCTGTTGTAAAATTATTATGTGTTGTCATGTTTAATGTCATGAACCAAAAAACACTTATTTAAAAATCATCTATGTTGCAGGTTCATCAGATAATAATCCCCTAGCTGCTGATATTGCTTTGTTGTCTCTAGAGCATGCTCTTTCAAATTTCCGACACCTGGACGAATATGCAAAAGAACTTGCTAGCATGCTGTTTCCTCTAATTCTACTCACTCCAAAGGTTCACTGTCTTTAAGTTTGAGAGTTGTGGGTCCCAATGAGCGTGTTCATTGATATTCCTATAATATGTCTTTTGTTCCCTTGCCCTTTTTTAATTTCTTTGCCTCCCAAATGCAGACTCAGAGTCTAAATTCTAAGGCTTTATCTTCAACCAAGGAAATAAAGTGGCATTTCTATGCAAATCTTGTCAGTTCCTCACAGAAGGTAAACATGATTATATTATCACCGACAATTAATATTCATGCTTCTAACCTCTAAATATATAATAGTTGCCATCTAATTCTAATTATCTGATCTTAAAATAATGCAGGCGTTAAAACGTGGGGACATAGCTACAATCAATATGGATAATACAAGCCGGTTGGCGGAAACATTTAAAATGAACCCTGAGGAGTATATGCCTTGGCTGGTTGAATGTTCCAATACTTCGGATCTGTCAAAGACACTGTTTTTGTTAATTTTACTGCAGTCATTCACGATGCCAAATATTGGTACACTTCTCTCTCACCGTCTTTTCTTGACTTAAAAATTTACAGGAAATATCTTTATGTACGTTAGCTCTAATTTATACAAAACTGAGGGTTCTAAATAAATTCGGTTATTTTCTTTCTATAAATAACTATCCCTTTCCTGTTACAGACGGTGCTCCTTTATCCGCACTTTATGATACTTGCTTTCCAGTTATAAAAACTGAGTGGGAGGGGATACAGTCTACGGCGAATATAAATGGAGAAGAGGTAGATCAGTAAATTTATAGTTGGTGCTGAATATATTTATGTAGTAACGATTAGTTCCGTAAATGTGACGAGGAAGGTGATAGCCCAAGATTTAATTTTTATCTTTTAACATTTTTGATTGGGTAGAAAATAGTGTAATTAGGATTTTATTGTAATACTTGGGGTGATAGTAGTTTAGTTATTTTATTTAAGTTATTAGGGCAGTTTAGTCTATTGATCAATATTAGGATTTCCTACGTTTCCCTTTAAATATGATGTATCCCCAAGGTTATTATTCAGTCTATTGAATATTGAGTTGAGAGTATTATTGTGAGACTTGAGAGTTCTCTTCATCTTTTTTGATTTTAGGGGTTAGATTAGGCGTGAGCCTAATCCCTATTATTTCCAAGAGATCCTAGGGGTAAGATTAGGCCTGAGAGTCCTAATCACTAGTTAATTTCCTATTTATTCAATCTATTTTTGATCTATTCATCCATCTTTAAATGTCCTGCATCAATATGCCATCTGACTGCCATATGATTTACAGTCCAATACAAGAATGCTGGATAGGGACTGCAAAGCTTTCCTCGATCATCTTTCTGACACCAATTTCAAAGACTTGAATGCTAAGATACTAATCTGCTTATTCTGGAAGATATCAGAGGCATTTATCACGTCCGCACCTGAGAATATCTCTGTGGTTGGTGATATGTTTTTTCTTGCTTGCATTCTCTTTTTCTTTCTTATATATATATATATTAAATATGAGTTGATATTTGTTTCAGGATGAAAATTTTAAGTGGGTGAGCACACTTCAGGATCTGTTTGTCTTCTTTGCATCTCAGTCAAAGCCTGTTTTCAAGAAGCATCTCAATTACTTTGTCACGAAATGCAAGATTTCTTCAGGCCGATTTCTCTCCAAACTCTTTACTGAAGAAGGTTGCCTTTTATGGGTCCCACACATAATGTTGTGCTTTGAGTTAGATGTTTGCTTTTCATTTTTATTGACCATCAGATGGCCTTGATCATGTAGGTGTTTCTGTTGCCGTTCAAGTTGAAAGTCTTCATTCTTTTGCTCTCCTTTGTTCTCAGTCTGATGAGAGCTTGCCTCTAAATCTCCTCACTGAATTTCCTTCCCTTCTTGTTCCATTGTTCAATGATAATCAGGTGCCTTAACTTGTCTTGTTTATTGCTTTTTTTTTTGTTGGTGTATATTTGTCTCACTTATATTTCTGTGAGTTCTTTCTCAGGATGTACGGGTGGCTGCTATGAGTTGCATCGAAGGTCTACTGCCATTGTGTCCTCGTGATAATCTTTCTAGATTTAAAAATGGTATTACTGCTATTCAGAATAACTCTTGAAGTTTTTAAGCTTTCCCAAATTCTTCTTCAAATATTGGACTGTATCTAATCGCGAAGACTTGCAGGAGCGAATGCAGCCTGTAGTCATTTTCTAGGAGCACTTTTGGATTTACTCGTTATGCAAAAGAGGCTAATTGTTTCAGACAGAAATATCCTCCCCTCATTCTTTACTACTATGCTCAATACCTCCTGCCATAGCCTTTTAGTGCCCGAGACTATTGGACAAAGGTTTCCATTTGATCTAGTTTTCTTTTTTTGATTAAATTATTATAGAATAATATTTTTTCACTAATTTAATCTTGCTTGATGTGATTTTTCAGTTTTGGTCAGTCTGTAAAAGAAGATATACTGGGTTTCCTTCTGGGGTCTGCTCTAAAACTTTCTGCATATGGAAAGGTTTGTATTGTTACTTTCTCATTTTCCTATTACAGCTCAAGTTATTGTAAGACTTCTTTCTACAGGTGTTAAATATATCCATTATTGTTGTCATATTCCTTGTTACTATTTGAGGAGGTAATGTTGTAAACTTGTTCTTCTTCCTCTTTTGTTGCAGCTAGTGATTCTATCGGTGCTCAAAGGAGTTGGAGGTGGAGTTATGCTTGTTAGGGATGTTGAGTTGTTGATGAATGAACTTTTGGATAGACGCCATCGATATCATCTTGGAAATGATAAATTGGCGGCAAAATTGTCAGAGATTGAAATTGAAATCCTATGCCTTCTACTGGAGGTAACCAAAAGATAGTCAACATATATTTTCTGAATATTTGGCTCATACTTAGCTTGAAATTGACACTCTTTATTCTGCTAACATAGTGCTGTACTATGCTGACTTCGTCGTTTGGTGGGCATGTTCGCGAAGATCAAATATTGAAGGCTTTGCAAGTATGTAGTTTGTTTTTCAAAGTAAAGGCCTTTGGTTGCAGTTTCTTGATTCTTCGAGGATATGTACTGGTGTTTTTTATTTCCTGTACTTGCAGTTAGATGGTACTCCCTCCGAAGACCCTGCCGTCGTGCAGCCTTGTTTAACTGTTTTGAGAAGTATAAACAGTTCCTTGTATGGAGGTTTGAAGACTGAGACACAGGTTGCCCTTGTACCATTTATGAAAATAATTGTCCTCGAATAAATTAAGATTCTTTGGATTTCTAGTTTCCATGTTCATCATTTCACAAAATTCTATTTATCCTTCAGGACATGAATGATGATTTGTTTCGTACTTTTGAGTTAAAACTCCTTCGATTTTATGTTTTGGTAGGAAATTCTCTTCGAAGGCCTTATAGTTCTGTTTCAGAGTGCTAATGTTGATATACACAATGCTACGAGGGAGGCGTTGTTGCGGATAAATGTTTGTTCATCTCTCCTTTACTGCAATTTTATTATTTGTTTTTAACTGTTGTTTGTTGTTTCAGAGTGCTAATGCTGATATACACGATTAAAATGTTCATTACTAAACCTGTCAATAACAGTCCATTACCTGTGGTTCGCCCACTATCCGTCCAATGGTTCGCCCATTATCCGTCCAAAGTTGACCTCACCAAATTAATCCAGCAACTTCCTTGGTCATAAATGGGTTATCCTGTAAGGAACCTGCAATTGCACAGGTTGGATACGGATAACCAATGGATAGCCCAGGAGACTAAACTTTGTACACAAAAAGTATGGTTTGCCCTGATTTCACATTGTTTGCCCCGGGTTGTTAATCTGGTATGACCTGATTCTCACTTGTCGTGACCCGACCCAGTTGAACCGGCCTGGTCTGATCTGCACCACATTCACTGACCCAACCTGGATAATCTGGGCTGACCCAATCAGGCAGTACTAAACCAAGATGACCCTTTTGGTTCAGCCCATTCCACCATCGTTGCCAGATGAGATGAACTAAATCTTCCTTTTCAGTTCTATTACTGGTGAAAATTGGTCTATTTTAATGGGAAAATTGGAGATAGAAAGAAAGAGTGATTTTCTCGTTTGAGGGAGGCATATTGAGGTTGTAGTTTGAGGTTGTGCAACAATGGAGGAGAGAGATGAATGAATCATACTATAATGATGAGACTTGATCTTTGGGGTGTGCGTTGACTTGCTTGAGAAAAGTAAAAAGTAAAAGTAGTCAAGTTTTGCGTGGTTTTGTCTGGATTTGCAGTTGCCAAGATATTGCCCCTCTAAAACTCTGCAAACAGTACCTTGCAGTGCAGTGCACTACGTGGTTATCCTTTGTTATCGTTCTTTAATTTTTTGAAGGACATAGAGTTTTACACTTTTACCATTTTTATATATGTGAAACTAACTTACAATTGGGTAAAAAGATAAAAGGTGGAAGCAAAGGAAAAAAATCAGTTCGCTGAACTGACCCGATAAACTGTCCCGACCAGATCCACTGGTCTGACAAAAGTGTACTATCCATTTAGACTCGACCTATATATGATCCGTCCAAATTATATCCATTACCCATTTGGTTTAATCATTTGCCACCTCTATTCATTACTTTAATTCATAAGTCGTAATCCTTATTGCAGATTACATGCTCAACTGTAAGCCGGGTGCTTGATCTTGTTTTGAAGCCGGAAGTTTCCTCAGTTGGCTCGACACATGGAAAGAAGAAAAAGAAATCGTCAGACCATCGGAACTCTGACCAACGATATGATGCGATCCGGAGATGCAGAAGTGCACTTTCGTTTTTGATGTCCCTCCTCGATATTTTGAGACTGAAGAAAGACATCGAGAACAGGTATATAGATATTATTAATCACATGTGGTTATTTTATTATTCAGATATTTTAGTGATTAATTTGGATTGACTTTTTCTAATCTTGGTATACAGAGCATCAATTTTAGGGCCTTTGTTTAAACTTCTACACGTAATATTTATGGATGGAGAATGGATTAAGTCGACCAAGCATGATGATAATTCCAGCACATTAAGTTTCGCTCAACAGACATTATTATTGATTCTTGAAGACATTAGTGCTTCACTCATAGCTAATGTTCCACAAAAGGTTTGTTTTAAGACATTAATCGAAGTTCCATTACTTATACATCTGCATTTTTTCAACTATATGTGACACATGATTTTTTGCCAGGATGAGGTGGTTTTAAATTATGACCTGGAGCTTTTAATTAAATGTGCACGTTCAGCAAATGATGCAATCACCCGCAACCATGTATTCTCGTTGTTATCAACTATTGCGAAGGTCATACCGGAAAAAGTCTTGGACCACATACTTGATATTCTTACCGTTATTGGGGAATCAGCTGTTGCACAGGTCCATTGATTTATTCTTTTCTTCCACCCTAAATTTCTTAGAATTTTACAGTTTGTAAAAATACTTGTGAATACTATGAATGATATAAGTATTTCCTTTTGTGTAGTTGGACGGCCACTCCCAACAAGTTTTTGAAGACCTAATATCTGTTCTTATTCCATGTTGGCTATCTAAGACCGGAAACATTGAGGAATTGCTTCAAGTAATATTCTTAATTTTTTCTGCCTTGTTTCCAAATCTATTAACCAGAACTTTGTTCTGATGATATCAAACATTTATTTTTTCTTTATAGGTTTTTGTCAAAGTGTTGCCTGAAGTTGCAGAGCATAGAAGGCTCTCAATCATCGTGCACCTTTTGAGGTAATATTATTTTTATTTTCACAATCCGCGTTAATAAGGTTCTCTAGCTTTTGCTCTATCTGACAAGATTATCCTTTTACAGAACTTTAGGGGAAAGTGGTAGCTTGGCTTCATTGCTTCTCCTTCTTTTCCATTCGTTGGTTTCGAGGAGAAGCCTCTCCCTGCTTGGTGATAGTACCCTCTCTTTGGATAGTTTGATCCCCACAATTCGTATGCAGTGGGAGTACGTGTTTGGAATGCAAATATCTCAGCAGTATTCATGCACAATATGGCTTCCTTCTCTTGTTACACTGCTTCTAAAAATAGAAAAGGGTGCCTGGGGCAAAGAACTTTTCATGGAATTGCTAATTGCAGTTCAGTTTATCTCGGACAAACTGGAAGATCCTGAATTTTCTTTCAAGCTTGATTTCATAGATAATCCTGATGACATCCAGGTTTGTGTTTACTCAATATACTTTAAAATGTACTTTGTTTCCTATTAAGTGGGCCACCACTTTGTTGATTTTAAATATGTTTTTGAAGTTTTAATTATTTCTGCAGAGAACAGTTGGGGAACTCACAGAGCAGGTTGTTTCTCATTTACAAATGGTTGACTCGAGGAGGAAGCAGATTGGTCTCCCCTCTTTCATTGGGAAAGAACTAAAGGAGCGTATGCACATTATCTTAAAAAAAATAACCAAGGGGCTTTTACCTTCAGCTTACTTCAAAGTCATTATTAAACTACTGGATCACTCAAATAAAAATGTCAAAAGAAAGGTAATAAATCCAGTATTTACCATCATTAAATATCTGGTATTTATTATTTTTTGTTTTCGTATTAAAAAAAATTAACACTCATTCAATGGCATGCAGGCACTTGGGCTTCTTTGTGAAACTGTGAAGGACTGTGCCCTAGTGAAAAAGCACGACAGAAGGAGTGGGGTGAATACTAGCGCTAGAAGCTCTTGGGCTCACTTGGATTCAAGGGCTTTGAAGTCTTTTAGCAACTTGTGTTCAAAAATTGTTAAATTAGTTGATGAGTCTGATGACTCCGGAACTAATTCCTTGAAACTAGGGGCAATTTCGGCACTGGAGGTTTTAGCTAATAGGTTTCCTTCGAACGATTCGGTATTCAATCTATGCCTTGCATCTGTCTCTCGGAACATCCAGTCAGACAACTCCACCATCTCTTCTAGCAGTTTCCGGGCAACTGGCGCTTTGATCAATGTTCTGGGGCCCAGTTCACTCCCTGAGCTCCCTCGTATCATGGACCATCTTCTACAAAAATCTCGTATTGTCTTGTCTGCAGATGCAAATATTAAATATAATAATGATAATTCTAAGGAATCTCTTTTCATGTCTGTACTCATAACCCTCGAGGCAGTCGTTGACAAGCTTGGTGGCTTTCTTAACCCTTACATTGGAGACATACTACAATTTGTCGTCTTGCATCCCGAGTATGCAGCCATAGCTGATCAGAAGTTGAAGTTGAAAGCAGATTTAGTACGAAAACTCATCACGGACAAAATCCCTGTAAGTTTCCTCATTAAAACAACTAATTTGACTTATTGACTTTGTTTTATGTATTCTAAGGTTTGCCCAGAAGATCCAGTCATTTTTTTCCGCGACATTTGTTTTTCAGCATTAACTTTAAGTCAATATGTGTCCTAGGAAAGACTTCGTATGTGTAAAAATAGACGGGCAAGTCAAACATGACTAATTTCCGAAGTGTGTGTGTTAATCACCATATTTCTCTTCTCACCCCATATATTTTTATCTGCCAGGTTCGACTTGCACTTCCACCTCTTCTAAGTATATACCCTGAAGCTATTAAATCCGGGGATTCAAGTTTATCAATTGCTTTCGAAATGTTAGGAAACTTAATTGGCTCCATGGACAGATCATCTGTAGGAGCTTACCATGCAAAAATCTTTGACTTGTGCTTGCTGGCGCTCGATCTTCGCCGTCAAAAGCCTGTTACAGTTAGGAATATTGATATTGTCGAGAAAAATGTGATCAACTCAATGATTGTTCTGACTATGAAACTTACGGAGACCATGTTTAGGCCTCTTTTTGTTAGGAGTATTGAATGGTCAGAATCAAACATGGAAGGAAGTCAAAGTACGGGAAGTACAAACATAGACAGGGCTTTATCTTTCTATGGCTTGGTAAATAAACTTGCTGAAAGCCATAGGTAAGTCTTTTTTTTTATTAAAATAAATGAATGAATAGTTCCTTGGCTGTTCAGTCCTGTTTCTTTTGAGATAATATTAATTGAGACAAAAATATATATTTTTATCAGGTCGTTGTTTGTTCCATACTTCAAAAACTTGCTCGATGGTTGTATTCAGCATCTCACTGATGCTGAGGATGGAAAAGGTTTCCTGTCTCGAAAGAAGAAGAAGGCCAAGATCCAGGAAGAAACAATTTCTGAAAATGGTGGAGATGGTTCATTGTCTATTGGAAAGTGGCACCTACGTGCATTGGTTTTGTCGTCCCTACATAAATGTTTTCTTTATGATACCGGAAGCAACAAGTTTCTTGACTCATCAAATTTTCAGGCAAGCTAAAATACACAAAACACATTTATTAATGATTTAAATTTTAATAGGTAATTATTATTATGAAAATCAACATATGAGCTTATGGTTTATTGATAGGACTTTCATCTAAACAAACCAATATTTAAGTATTTTTTTATCTGTTTCTGTAGGTCCTGTTGAAACCCATTATATTGCAGCTTATTATGGATCCGCCAAGTGGTTTAGAAGAATACCCGAATGTACCAAGTGTAGATGAAGTTGATGATTTGTTGGTAGTTTGTGTTGGTCAGATGGCTGTTACAGCGGGTACTGACCTTCTGTGGAAACCCTTGAACCATGAGGTACATGCTAAATCATTTGGTTTGGCTTAAAATTTATATACCTGAATTGATAGATTTCCCATAGCTCAAGCACAAATGTGTTTTCCTCGCGTGAGAGTAAACCATCAATTTGCCTTCCAATCGATTAAAATCCAACGTTGGGTCCAGCTGCTTGAGATATTTTTGGGGTGTCCACTTGGCACTCGGAAAAAACAAGGGAAAATGAAGAAACATAAAAAAATAATTAGCTCTTAAAAATTCATTATTTTTGTTATCAAACTTCTAGAAGTATAGATATAGATATAAAACTTATGTTTATTACCATAGTATTTTTCTTTCTTTCATTTAACTTGTTCCTTATCCAACCCCACCCCACCCTCCCCCCTCCTCTTTTCCTCCTGTTTTCCAACTTTCAAATATAGCCTTAAAAGTTTGATTATACGAAATGTTTATCATTGTAATATTCATTTTTAACATCATGATGTAAATAAAGTCATGCTTGGGATTTTCATGGTCTGCATTTTAACAGTCAATCTTCTTCCCTTATCGCAGGTGTTGATGCAAACACGCAGTGAAAAGATGCGGGCCCGAAATTTGGGGTTAAGAATTGTAAAGTACCTGGTGGAAAATTTGAAAGAAGAATATATGGTATTCTTGCCTGAAACCATCCCCTTCCTGGGTGAGTTGCTGGAGGATGTTGAGTCACCCGTTAAATCTCTTGCACGAGAGATACTCCTTGAGATGGAATCAATTAGTGGGGAAAGCCTTAAGCAATACCTCTGAGCTTCTTATAATTATTGATTAATGGAATCTTGCGTTGATGCAAAGCTGTGGAAATCTGATAAAAATGGTGGTTTGATTTACGAGTAAACCGGTACGAAACATACAAGTGGAGCCATGGGCAAGTTGGATAAGATGGTGGCAGTTTCAGGATGAGAGCGATCATATTCAATTGGCTTCAAGTTTTCTCCTGGCTCTTAATCCTGTATAGAGTCCACTCTCGGAATTGTCTGGCCCAGTTGTGATACGAAGGCTTTGTTGAGTTATACGTATGGAACCTGGAAATTTTGCCCGAGCTAACAACTGTAACAGTTCACACTGGTCTAATGTATTGTTTTGCTACTGTAGCATAATCTTTCAATATATATATATATATATATATATATATATATAATACAGAAAAATGATCCAAACTACCTTCTCTCTCTACGTCCATTATAAAGTTCGAATGTCACTTTTTTTGTCTGTCTTTACCCTCTTAGGTTTCATTTTTTGACCCGAAAGGAGTTACTTCACGTATCTAAACCCTGGAAGTAAAATTTTTAAATTTTTTGACCCGAAAGGAGTTATTTTTTCTGCTCCTAGAAAAGTAATACTTCAGGTTCTATAATATTACTATGCACTTAACCATAAAAAAGTAAAAAAAAATGATAATGTCTTGGACTTCTCTCTCTATCCTTTTCCTAAAGATCTAAAGTTCCGAACTTGCAAATATTAGTGTATATTAATTTAAATTTTTTTTGTAGTTTAACCAATAAAATAATTCAATTATTTTAGTAATTATTTCCATAACTAGAATTTTGCATTTAATATAAAATATTTATATATTTTTTCAAATTTAAATTGGTAATATAAAATAAAATATAAATGTATCATAAAATTTAATATGAAAAGTTAATATTGACAATGCACCAAGTTATCATATCTATAGCTCAGGATTATACTGTTTTCATCAAAAGTTAATACTAACCGATTTATCAATGAAATATAATGGTAAATTAATTTTCTTAGTTAATATAATATTTAAATAAATTTTAAACTTAAATTGTATTTAAAAATATTAAATTATTCTTAAAAACTGTGGATTAAATGCCAATATACTTTAAAGTTTAAACTAATAATGTTAGACGGTAACACATTTACGTATTAACTTTTTTTTATTCGTTCTTTATCAAAACTCACACTATGCTCTAAGGGGAAGCATAATGCGGGTTGGTGCGGGTTTGACATAAACTCGCATCTAAAATTGTATTGCGGGTTTGAAAAATTTAATAACTGCACTCAACTAATTATTTATGGATTGGTGCAAGTTTTATGAATACAAGTTTGGTGCGGATTAGTGTGGGTTGTGAATTAACCAAAAGAGTACTCTACTCTCCTCTCAATTGCAATAACCCAAAACGAAATTGGTTTTCTACATCAACTAAAAAAAAGAGTAATACTACATGCACATCTATTGTCACATTCATTGCACATAAAATAAAAAAATAATAATTCTTATTCCTCTTTAATTGTGCTATGATAATTATTCTTTCTTTTCCTCCTTTCATCCTTTTATCTTTTTCATTTTCTCTCTTCCCCTTAATAGAGTAGTTTATAAAGTTCACAAAAATAAAAGTACAACCTTTAACTTGCCAACGTCATTTTTATTTTTTTATTTTTTTCTCTTTAAATTTTCTCATTGCAATAATTTTTGTTGGTACTATAATTATAATATTTTCAGTTGCACTTGATTTGTATAAATATAAAAATTTATATAAATCTTTTCATAATTATAACTAAAATAGTTTATTAAAAGGCAATGTGATTGTAGAAAAATTAAGAAATAATTTTATTTTTTTTACATAAAATAGTAGCGAATGTTTCATTCGAGCAAGAAAATGCTAGTTGTCCAATTAAACATATAATATTTTTTTCTTTTTTGAATTTTCTATTGCCAAATTGTCTTTTAATAAATTTCTTTAGTTACAGATAACATTTAAAAGTAATGTTCTAAAATTGGGTGGGCGGATCAACTTGGCGCCTAGGGCGAGTATTCAGGAATTATTCGTTTTTTAGGCGTTTTCTAACTCGGTCATATATTTATTTTAAAAAAAATTATGTATAAAAATTGTAAGTTAGTATTCATATTTTTATGTGATATTATTATACACAAGGTATAAGGTATGTAAGTGAAAATAATAAAATTAAAAATTAACATGTGTAGGAAAATTAATAGTTATTATAGCATATAAAACAAATAGAATAATAAATAATCATATATCTGAAGCTAAAGAAGTAATTACCTATTGTCGATATTTTGAAGTTTTCAATTGTCGCCGTCGATTGTCAATTTAGGAGATGAGCTGATTTGAGAAGTGATGATTGATTATGGATTTTAGTCTTGATAAAATATCAAAAAAATAACTTAAGACATAAAGGTGGGTATGCCCCAAAAAAATAATAATACTTGACTGCGTTGTCAGGTTTGATCCGCCCAACCTGCTTAATCGGGCGCTCCGATCTGCTTAGCGCCTAGGAGCACCTAAATAACCAAGTCAAGTTTTTGACCGATTTAGAACTACTCGATTCGTTTGACCTCCGAAGACATCTATTTGCCACCTACTCAGCCTCTCAAACCTAGTTTTAGAACACTGATAAAAAGAATTAGAATATATTCTTAATTTTATAAAAATCAAGTGGAATTAAAAATATTGCAATGGTAGCACAAAAACAAATTTGCAGTTAGAAAATTAAAGGAGATAAATAGAATTTTTTTGTCAAAAGTAGTTGAGAATTTTGGGATATGTGGTGTAATATGATCTGCATCATCATCAAATTAACAGCCGCACACAAAAAATAAATAAATAAAAGACGTGGCATAGTCCAAAGTTTTTTTTTTTTTTTAAATTTCGTAAATTACTATATAGACAGAAAGAAAAGAAAAAAGACATGAAGAAAGAGGAGAAAGAAAGAATTAACAAGGGATAAGAATATATATATTTTTTAATTTTATGTGCAATGAGTGTGTATGTAGTATATTACTCATAAAAAAAAATAGAGTTTACAAAAGATGCAATCTTCCAAACATAGTTTATGGTGTACTTGAAAGAGTTACAGAGTAGCCGCAATAAAAGTATCAAAAATATTGTGATTTAAATTTGTGCAATTGACAATTAACTAGTAATAGCACAGAATATCTATTTTGCTTCATCAAAGGACCATCTGAAAATAATATTCAAAATAAAATATTTTGTTAAAATTAGAGTTATAATCATACAAGTCATATTCTAATTAAAATCTCGTGAAACAAAAATAAAAAATATAATATAA
>JAUMHB010037168.1:8111-19699 GCA_032359685.1 Pittosporum tobira | reverse complement strand
TTGTCAAATGATCAACAATTTTACAACCTTACCGGATTCGACATTATCATACTTTATTTTTATTTATTTTTAACTCTGTTTGCATTTGGAGTACAAATAGGAGCAGAAGCAATTCAACATTGACATTGAGGGTCCATCGGAATATTTAGTAAGCATAAGCGGCGCGTATGGACACTGGGATTCAAATAAATCAAGATACTTCGAGTGGCTATTATTTGAAACAAATCTAGGAAATGTGCATGGACCATGGCCACAACCGTTTTATTTTAACGGCAAGTATCCAAGGCCATCTCGTCTCCCTATGGTTCCATTCTCATACAGAACGCCAAATGCTACTCCTATTCTCGGATTCCACGGATTTACTGATACCGTTTACTTGCCCTACGTTAACGCTATTGGCGTTTTTGTGAAGCCTATTCATCTTTCTCCTGCACCAACACCTTCTCCAACTGTAACCCCTCCCATATTTGTTAGGGAATGGGGAATTTCAAACGAAAAAAGTTGGAAGTTTCAACCCAGTGGTGACATCAATCAAATTGTTATTTTTCATAGCAAGGTAGTTCACTCTCTAATGTTCAAAAGCAAGGATGATGAAGTTTCTGAAAAAATCGGTGGTCGTGGTGGCATCAAAAGCACTGTGAGTTGTTGATTTGATCATATTTTATAATTTATTTCAAACATTTTTAAAAATGAATGAGATTGATTTTCTTAATAATCATCTACATGCAATTGAACAGGTACACATTGAAAAAGGGGTTAGTCTTACTGGCATTAAGGGGACATATAGTAATTTGCTGACATCATTGAGCTTTTGTACTAGCGACGGTAAGGTCCACGGGCCTTACGGAAAAGAATTTGGTACTGAATTCTCGTTCTCAGCTGATGGTTCTATTGTTGGATTTCATGGGCACTCTGGGGCTCTAGTTAACGCTATTGGTGTCTATGTGAAACCATCCACTTCAAGCTTGGCATAAAATCTATGGATGATAACAACCATGTTTGTATATTTGTATGCAGTAAGTTGGAAATAAAGTCGTTTATATTCAAATTATTTACAAGAATATGCCCGTTTTGTTTTATCTCAAACCGACATTTGACGATCCAAGTGTATAAACAGTCCCCTACCATATAGCAAAAGATCGATAAACAATCTTCTTAACTATAATAAACCAAACAACATATGGATTAACTATATCAGACATAAGCCATGTGATTGAGCTTTCTCACCTGGGAAGCAAAAATGTGCAGACTTTTTTAAGTTCATAAATAAGTGATGTTTTTGTTATGGAAACTTTTGTTTCCAAAACCTATCTCCTCTCTAGCAAGATCAAAACAATTGATTACTATAAGAGGAAAAAGTGTCCGTTGGGGTAAGTATAAAAGTCTAGTGATAGATAATACATACATTATCCAAATGCTTCCATCAGGATATATAATCAAGAAATGGAGGCGAGTGCCATCTGATTCAGGACAAGGTGGTAATAAGCATTTTCCATGAAGATGGTCATTGAAATGGTGTCAAACAAAGGACAAGGTGGTAATAAGCATTTTCCATGAAGATGGTCATTGAAATGGTGTAAAACAAAGGACAAGGTGGTAATAAACCTAATTCTATGCCGAGGAAAGCTTGATTTATATATAATGATTTGACCTAGCAAAACCGAATCCAGGGTCAGAGCACTATCGCACCAACGAGGAACAAAACTGTGCAAATCTTTTACCTCAACACCCTCTTGATTCTCGAGCAAAGGAAAGAAAATACTTACAAGTATAGGCTACCACTAGGAGGTGATTATTTTACAGCAATGTTACGTCAACTCATAAATGTAAATGGATCGTAGTACTCCATTCATTCTGAAAATAATGTCACAAGTCTAATTTATTTGTCCTAAAAGAATGTCATAACACGTAAATTAAAATAATGTTGTGATTAATTTTTTTTTGATGAGGGCTCAATCAATTTATAAGTGACCTATATTTATTATATCTCATTATTCTTAATTTGCGTGAAATAAATGCTTGTAATTTCTTTTTCATAACCGAGGAAGTATAACTTTTGAAAGGTGAACCATTAAGTCATCACACCCCCAAAATACTTTGAAAGAACCCAAACTCTACTTAAACTAGTACCTTGGCACATACTATGAGCAGGACTTGTCACTAGTTGCGCTTCTATGGCAATAAATGGATTCTGAAGAACCAAAATTTACGGCAGCAGAGAGCATTATCATATATCTATAGATTTTGGAATGGAATGGTCAAATTGAGAGCACGAGTGTGTATGAGAGCAGGTTTAATGGCCCTAATATTTAGTTAGAATTTTATGTATTTATTTATGGTCAGCTCATATATTAAATTTTTTATAAGAATGTTTTATCTGATTATCCTTTAAACAAATAGAAATGACTGTACCATCATAATCTTTATAAGGGAATTTTTCAGTATTACTTGAAATATCCTGGAGCAGTTTCCCGATTCCTTGAAACTTCAGTATTTTTTAAATTCAGTATTTGATTGAAGTAAGGCGCTCTGTATCAATATCACTAACAAGATTCGGTATGGAACTTGAAAAATACCAAGGATTAGTTAAGCACATTACATGGCCTAGCCTATTTGCACAGTATGCTTCTTTGCAAGTCTGTGAAGCTCAAATATATACTGTATAAGGTAACGTTAGACAAAATGCCAAACCGCATAATTTTCTACGGATACTGCACAAATTTCTCATGTAAAAAGTTTATGCGATAGCCACATAAACATAAATTTCTGATGTAGAAAGTTTATGCGATAGCCACATAAACATAAATTTCTTATAAACATAAATTTCTGATGTAGAAAGTTTATGCGATAGCCACATAAACATAAATTTTGGATGTAGAAAGTTTATGCAATAGCCGCATAAACATTTGCGATGGAAAAAATTGAATAGGGAGGCAACAATATATCAAATCATGTCATTTTGTCCCGGCTCTCTTTTGCTTTTGACAACAAATTGTCCTTTACTTTTCCAGTTTCCCACGGCAAATGCTCAATGTCTACATAGTTACAGCATCAAGTTTATGTTACTCATAAATTTTTGCTGTAACTAATGAAACTTTCTGCGGCAATCAGTCCAACACTTTTGAACATTAAATTTTTGTGTTGGTGGGCTGAGATTTGTTGGTTGCATAACCATTTTTTCCAACGTTAGCAATATACCATAGATAGAGAGGCCCATAATCAACGGTCTCCTTTGCAAATAATCATGTGAATAGTAATATAAGCTATACAAACAAGTTCAATCATCAACTTGTATGTTAGTCCTATAACATAATCACAGGCTAATCTCACCTCATCTAGTAATTGTCAATGACAAGCAGAAAATTAAGCTAAAAGTTCCTCAACAAGAAAAATGATCTCTAATGCTTCGTTGATATTGTTACTATTGGACAGAATCGATGGCTCGGCACCATAAAGAATTAGGCACATCATATTCCAAACAAAACTCTGTTTAAGAACAGCTCGAAACATATCCAAGTCTTCAACCACCGAGGACTTGTTGCCAGCTGCTCCTTCATTCAAACCAGGGAACACACCTTGTCTGGAGACAATAGCTTGATGAGAATTGTAAACAATATAATCCATCCATTCCAAAATTAAAAGAGAATTTTCTAGAGTGACAACTTTTTTCAAATAGTACTTTATTTTTACAAAGATATCCCTAATGTTCGCTACAAATGTTGGGAATTTCATATCAGTTTTATAGTCCAAAAATAGAAATACATCTCTGATTTTAGAACCGACTAAAAATGATTAACCATCTATGATTTTGGAATGGAAGGAGTAAAGAAATTGGAAATTGGTTAACCAAATTTTAGATCTGAACCTCACATTTTTAACATTATTTAACTATTCACTTCCACACCACAAAATGAGTCTCATTTCTCAATTTTTTTTCATTCCACTGAAAGAATTGTGTCTCCAATGATGGTGGTATAGATTATACGATATCCTTGAGTTAAAAATCACATATCTCACTATCATAGCACCACCACCAAGCAATCACTATATTTAGGGATAGACCTCAGATAATGTATATCCTTATACTTAGTAAAGTTTACAAACGGGACTCATTTTGGGGAACATCAGAAGTATTATTTATAGTTTAATGTTACTTTCATACGGCAAACAATGTTCTCAAATCTGGACCATTCATTTGGTTATCCAGAAGAGAGAGAGAGATTGCAGTTTAAGCATTGTATGTGGTCATAAGTAACAGCATGGAAGCATGTTTACCTTGTCTGGAGCTGCAACACAGCCGAGTGTCATCTATATAGGTTGCCTGGAGGCCCATCATCCATGAACCGACTGATGTATCATCATGCGCGTACGTCTTTAAAGATGCACTGCAAAAGGCAACAAAGGTAAAGAACTTGAATTGTTCGTGAAAATGAAAAATTTAGTAAATGCTCAATTAATTTATTGAAAGAGAAAAGAAAAAGACAGATGAAGCATGTCTGCCTGCAGACATGTTTGGAAGCTAAATTCCAGGTGAAATTTTTACTTCAACATAAACGAAAGTCAAGATCAAAAGTTAATTTGATAAATGATAAATGGTTACGTAATGTTATTATTCCTCTCAAGATAACATGCTTCTTTGCTAAGTATTTTACTTCAGCTCAATAAATGGCTCTAAGATATTCAAGCAGAGATACATTTAAAGCCCCCTCAAGAAAAAAATGAAAAACTAGGGAGCTTTAATCTATAATTTTGTACAAGAAATTTCAGCAATAAGAAAAACTTAAGAGCTTATAAACATTTTCACAGATTTAAAGAAATATATCCAATACCAGATTTTACCTATCAAAGACACTGTCCAATACTAACCTGTTTATATTTATGTATTGAGCAAATCTTTTAGATAGAATGAAAAGTGAACCAGCTGCATGTCGGAAGTACCTGAAGGAGAAATATTAATGTTTGACAGTTCAGAGATTATAAAGCTTATCGGGAATTGATTCAAGAAGGAAAAAGTAATAATGAAGGAGAATTAGTTTAAGCTATTCACTTGAAATTTATACATAGTTTAGTGTTTCCCAAATTATATCTTCAAGAATTCCCAAATTTTAAATTTTAAATAAGCTCAAGATCATCAATGCTGACACGCGCTGCAGTCTACCGAAGTCATATCAATTCAGTCAAAACCATCATCAACTTTCTCATCAAATATATTTTGATTTTAAGAAAATACCAATGAATAAATGTACCACCAAGCTTCCCGACCTTGGGACTAATTTATTGCTGTATAATTGAATCTACACAAGCCATCAAATGATTCAACAATTTCAAACATTTAATGCAGGCACACTAAGTTCAGTGGGCTACTAATACAGAAAAAACACAAAACCAACAGATAATTCTCGAAAGAAAGACGAAGTTTCAAAATACTCCTTCTGGGTAATTGGAAGTAGCACAAGAAATCATTAAAAGTGAAAATGAAATTAAATCTGGATATAGCACAGTGACAAGCTAATTAGATCCACAAATTCAACATGTTATAAACTATAATCAGGATCCTTTTATTGTCATAAATGAAATAAATACTTACGATTTCTCATCCCCAAACTTCCACCACTCAGGCTCATACCATGGCTTTCCCCTGTAAATTCAGAAAAGGTTCCAACCATTAAGCATCACATAATTTACCGCACCGTAATTGCTCCCAGGACTAAACCAAAGAAAAATTCAAGATGCCTAAAGTAGTTACTAATCACTACAGAATATTTATGACACAACAAAAAGGAAACCTTTTTGGTATGCTAGGATTCAAATGTTCACACGGGTTTCTGAAAAAGGCTATTCTAAATTCGCAAGGGCATGTTTGGATGAAGGATCTGACGAGGGATTTTATGTAAAAATCTTAGTTCTTAAATACATTGTTAGGGTTGAAAATATGAGAATTTATAGAATCAAGGATTTTAATGATGGATAATAGAGCTACAGAAAATAATTTGTTTTGGAGTTGCAGGTATTGCATCCCTTCAATTCTCAACCGATTAAAAATATTCATTTTGAAAGGATGTACGAAGCGTATCATTGAAGCTTAACTCAGAATATATAGTAACTAGGAGGATAGCAACAATTCAGGTACATCATATGTAACAACATTAACAGACTAAGCTTTTGTTTAATTTTTTTTCTGAAAACATTAACAAACTAAACCTGACCTGAAATAAATAAGGGTAATAGTAACATAAATAGTAACTAGGAGGATAGCGACCATTCAGGTATATCATATGTAACAACATTAACAGACTAAACTTGTTTTATTTTTTTTCTGAACACATTAACAGCCTAAACTTTAGCTCAAATAAATAAGGGTAATAGTAATACTCTTCAGAAACTACTACTCCTGACTTCATGCATCCAATATAGGCACCATCTTGGCTACGCCGGCTATCGAGAAGTTCAATAAACGCATCTGTCAGCCAAAGGAGATGAAACAATATGTTTAGAAGTTGAACCAGATGAATAATAATGTCAGACTCCTCATCTTCTAAGGATTTTTCAATAAATATTGAAATTTTTACCAAGATCAAGGTCAATGTTGTCATCAACTTTTACATAAAAGTCGGCATCCCAATTTTGAACTGCTGTACTAAAGAAGAATTTCGCTTTCTTGGGAAGTTCCTCTTCCGCCTCCTCATGACCATCCTAATGGACAAATAAAGCCAAGATGTCATATTTAGAAATAAGATACTTCATAGTTTACAGTTCCCTTAACCAACTAAGTTTCATCATAAGAATAACAATTTCAATAACTCACAAGAATCAAGAAATCATTTGTCCTGCGATTTTCCTCATCTATGCTGCGGTCCAAGCTATCACCTCGGTTAGCACTACATATTTTGAAAGTAACCCATTACCAACTGTCAAGTGAAATTGTCCACCTTGTAAGAATAGTTTAAATTGGATAAACCTAGTATCGCTAACTAGAAAATAAATGAAAACAATAGACCACTACATATAAATATTTAAGAGCTAAGACCCAGTTTAATTGAGAGAGAAAACCTCCGGCCAATTACAAAACGTATGACCACTCCTCTTTCTTCAAGTTTCTTCAAAGCATCACCTGCAAAATTTCAAATAGAAACATATTGTAATTGTTTACCAGTCACAAAAGCCTCACACAATAAATCCTCACAAAATTAAACACTAGAAACAATTTTCTAATTGTTTACCATTTTTTCCTTCACACAATGTACCACCTACTTGGTAGAAAAAGGAAGTGGGCCATAAGTCCACTTTCATTAGGGATTTAGGGGAGGGGATTTGAACCAAAGGCTAAACATGTTCTCCGGAGACTTTTAATTTATATTAATTAGGACAAAAATTATGAAGGGCATCTAATTGATCTAAATTTTATTTTCTTTTCCATTTTACTTGAGATCTCCAAGGACGGAACTGAGCAAGAGATCCATCAAGATTCACAATAGCTAAAGGCAACTGATAGTTCAAAATATAATACTCCCTCCGCTCCATAACTAGAGATAGTTTTTCCATCTTGGTCAATTCCAAATTAAAGATACATTTCTAATCTTAGATTATAAAGGTAGATGAAATTTCCTAACATGCCATTACTTATAATCTAGGTAAATTGAATACTATATTGTCACCACTCCTATCTAATGGTAAATGATAAGTGTACGTTTGAAAAAATATAGTTTGCTTCAGAAGTCATCATTTTAAAAATCTATCTCTAATTTCAGAATGGAGTGAGCACTGATTTCAAGGATATTTTAAGAATAACAGGTAATTGCAATCAAAATAGGAAACTGACCTCTCGGCATCCAAGAACCTCTAAACAAATTTCTCCTCAAACGACTCCCAAAACCAGTATAAACTCCAATAACAGCAAGAAGTTTTTTGCCAGATGAAGCCCCACTTCCCTGCAGCTGGTTGTTGAGGTAACCCTGGCTCTTCGCTAATGTTAAGTCCATTTCAGCTTCCACAATTCTCCTCTCCAAATCCCTTAAAAAGAATTCATCTTAAATTGTAAAACTGACTGGATGGAATTATACCAATACACTATCTCTATATAAAAAGTTAAGTACTCCATACACACACAGACACACGGATGTGTGTGTGTGTACAGTGTGTGTGTGTGTGTGTGTAATGTATTTGGTCTAGATTCACAGCCAAGATTGGCTAGATAGAATTACTAGCCAATATGATCCGGACAGTCCAATGCTGATCCAAAGGCTGCAAGAACCTTTGGTCTCCACAAACAAAAACAAAAAAGTACGTGCAACAAATTACTACGCGTACAAATAAAGTAAGCTCTACAACCCTTGGAACAATATTGAACAGCCAGGATCATATTGGCTAGATAATGCTAACTAGTAAATCTTGGCTGTGAATCCAAACCCCTGTGTGTGTGTGTGTGTGTGTGTGTAGAAAGAGAGAGAGAGATTACTTGCATCCTAGGACAACAAGCTTATCCTCAACTGTAAGAACCTTTGGTCTCTACAAACAAAAGCAAATAAGTAAGAAAAAGGAGGACCTTCAGAGAATTGCAACCAGCAACCTTGAGATTATTGCTGAAAACCTCTGCCATTTCTCCCACCACTTGGGGTAGAGAAAGGAGTACAATTAAATCACAATGTTATATAAATAAAACTCCCATTTGAACCAATCACCTGCTTACATAATTGCTATTCTAACTTGGCCACCCAAAGAATTAAAAATATTAAATCTACTGCTGTTGGTCATAAAATTTATAGAAGTATTTGTTTCTATTATATATACTACAGATTTCACTTTATTTTTTGTCCTACAGGGTTATATTTCATCTGCTACAACTCTTTGATGTCCCTGTTTGATTCACAGAACAATCTAATCTATGAAGAGTATGAAAAAAATATGATTTAAAAAATATGTATATCACAATACTTGATTCAATGCCACTCAATGTTAATTTCAATACTTTGAACAACCAAATTTCGAAAAACTTAAATGACTTTTCAGTACTTTCCTCCAAAATCAGTCAGTCTTCTCTTTAAGTTAGCGCACCCAAAATAATTAATAGATTGTAGCAATTTTACTTTAACTTAATCTACCTAACGAAATTATGAGTTTATTAAATTTTGATATTTCCCCATAAATATATAAATAAACAAACTAACTAACGAACGAAATTCTTTCAGCAACCAAACATAGTCCAATTTTAAACCTGGCTGGAGTTCTTCTCAAGAAGATTAGCCAGTAACCTTCTGTTCTCTGCATCTTGCCACAACCTAATTATCCAATCAAAGAAACAATCACATTATTAATTCACATGTCTTAAAGATACATATAACAAAGTGATTACACTCTGACCATTCCACAAATATTGATACATTTTGACAGTTCAAGTCAATCCGCAAAATCCTAAATAATTTTTAAATTGGTGAAAACAACAAATTTGGTAAATTAGCCATTAACACTACTTTTTAGGTTGTTTCCAATACTTAATTGTTTGTATGCAAATCAAATACAACCTCCATTCCACGAAATGAATTCCAATTCCTCAAAATTATTTGTTCCAGTTCCATTTCCATTTTGATTGAAGATACTATAAAATGACAGGATGTCCTTAGTTTAGTAGGACATTAAGTCTCATTGTTCTAGAGATCAACATAGGACGAAAACATATCCTTTATTCGCAAATTTGAGAATGGGATTGATTTTTCGGTTTTACCATTTTGCAAATTGACTCAAAAAGTCAAAATGTATATCTGATCCTGGAGCTAAGGTATTACTACATGATAGAAACGATATGAACTAACCGGCCAGCAACGTAGAGCCAAGCTAGGCAAGAAAAGAATGCTAAGAAAACAGTGGATATAGAGGAGGACGAATGCAGAGACTTTGTTGATGACCTCCATCTTCTCTCTGGTTTCCATGACGACGTCGTTGGCAAGCCCTCCCTATAAAGAGAGCTGTTTTCCATTTTTCCAAACTACTTTACCTTCTGTCACTGTAGAAATGAAATTTGAGAATCGAAAATTGGGACTCAGAGAGACGAATCGAAGGGGGATCGACGATCGGATTCTGGAATGCTAGATTGATTGACGTAATTTTGAAGTAACAGTCGTCGTTTGTTGATTAGATGGAAAAGGGAGAGAAATCGGTTACTTATGAGGCGGAATAACAGAAAAGTGCTTCTACTTGCCCATTTTTTGGGATTCGTATTAGGACTTCTCAAACCAAGCCCAAAGCCCACAACCCTATGAATTGTAGTACTAGTTAAAACAAATGGGGATTGTTATTTTCACATAATTTTTTAATTATTTTTATTTACATAATTTGTATTTTTTATAATTTCTTTTTTATAAAATATTTTACAAAATTTTATTTATTACAATTAGTTTAATTTTCCGTGCAAAGTAGTGGTATGAAATAATTTTATTTTCTTTCTAGTTTTGAAATAAATTTTTAGTATAAAACTAAATTTATTTAAAATATTTTATATTTTTTAGAAGAAACTTAAGTATATATTTTAATAAATTTTAATCAAATGAAACCCAAACTATAAAATAATTTAACAACAGCCTAAAAATATTACTACTTCTAAGATTTATAAACGAATTTTATTATTACTTAATATAATTATCCGCTAAAGCCTAAAGGGTTGCTCAAGTAACTATAAATATTATGATAACATATTTTTTATAATCAAAGTAATATATTTAAAAATATTATATATATATAATTATTAACATAAGGGCATTTTAAATGTTTTGCTTTACTGATTTTTTTTAAACTCATGATGGTATGTGCGTACTATAAGTTTATATTATATTATTATGATTATTATTAGCCTAATCATGCATACATTACATGTGTGGTGAAAAAAATAATTAATAAACATGAAATGTGAGAAAAATAAGGAGAGAAAATAGAAATTTATATAAAATTTTATGTTGGAATCTCTTCCACATTTAGCTATCCCCTAATTTTGTGTAATAAAGTTTTAACTTTTATTGTGTTATAGTTACTGTTTAAGATAAAAATAATTTGCCAGATGTTAACACCAACTTTTTTTAGGAGTCTCTATATGACTTTATAATATAGATAGTGTTATAGATAATACTTTATTAAAATATTTTATGTAATTTTTTAATAAATTTAAAGCATTCATATATTAATACCTTACAAATTTTCAAGATGTTAACGTATTTATTGAATTATAATAAATTTATAAATGATTAATATCTTAAATTAACTTAAATTTATAATAATATCTAAAAATGATAATGCGTGTGAAGCACGGATTTGAAATTTTGTGGTTAAATTTTTGATTATTGTCTGTTCCATAATTATGTGTAAACTCCTAAAACTTTGGTAAATAAGTAATACAATTACTTACTAAAGAAGTTGCCGACAGTTTCCATTTTCCTACTTTCTGTTAATAGGACCACTTTTTAGATCCTTCCGTCAGTTAAAGCTATGACCCAACCTCCCTCATCCTCAATTTGTTTCTAATTTCTCTATAATCAGTCTTGGTGGTGATTCATATAATATCTTATACGAAAGTTATTTATTTTTAATTTAAATTATTTTCTTCA
>JAUMHB010037146.1:4041-14488 GCA_032359685.1 Pittosporum tobira | reverse complement strand
ATTCTCCATTCTCTTTCTCAATTTTCCATGGATTCTTTCCAAACTCTCTCTTCCCTTAACTTTGAATTAACTGTCATAAGAGCTAAAAACATCGAATCCAAATTCATGGGCTGCTTGTTTGTAAGATGCTACATCTCCTCAGGAAAAAACAAACAAATTCGTCTAGAAACCCAAGAAATATCTTCACAATCCAATCTTTCTTGGAACCAATCATTTTCTTTAGATTGCTTTGGAACTAAACAATCCATTACCATGCTCATGCAAGGAACAGTGGTCTTTGAACTCCGACGGAGAAACATAGTTCCAGTGTTTGGGAAAATTGGGAGGTCACAACTCTTGGGAAGAGATGAAATTCCGTGGAAAAGCGTTTCCGAGTCATCAGGCATGGAAATTGAGAAATGGGTTGTGATGACAAGCAAGAGTGGTCGTGTATATGATGATGTGAAGCCGCCGGCCGTGCAAATAAAGATGAAAGTTAGGGTTCCGGCAATGATAGAGGCTGGCAAAGAGAGGAAAACTGGTGGATTGAGGAAGTTGAACGAGTGTGGATGCTTGGACGGTGGTTGTAGAAGTTGTATGAATAATGAAATTTTTGCACTGGATGCTGCTTTGGAATTCTTTTAGACGAAGGTGAAGATGAAATTCAAGCACAAAAGTCCTAGCTATTTGGTTAAACACAGTTATTAGTTTAATTTATGGTTTGTAATACGGTGTGATCCTAATTTCATTAATTCAAAAATTAAGATCGATTATGTCTTCTCATTAATTAGTGTTTTTCCGGAAGGAAATCCATATCATTTCGCTAATCTTCTTTTAGTTATTCATGAATCGATGGCCCACACAAGTTCCTCCCCCGCACTTAATGGCATAATCAAGCCTAGAATAACGCTTTTATTTAAGGGTTGTTTTGAGATTTTAAGAATCTCAAAGTAAATAAGGAAACAATTATGATTTATGAATTATTATTCAAATGATATTTTTCTACGCATTTATCGCCATAAACAAGAACAATAAAATAATAATCCACGTAAAATTTTATAAATTTGCTATAGGCTTTTTATTTTTTTATTTTTATTTTTTTATAATTATATACTCTGATGGAGATCGTCCCAAATTAAGATTAGAGTTTTCACCTTAACCCTAGTTAGGGCAACGTGGCATCCCACGTGGCAGGTCATCCGATCGGCCACTCTCAAAGCTCATTCGCCCGAAGGATCGAGTCCGGCTATCGACATCCAGAAGGATCGAGCCCGGCTATCGACACCCCGAAGGATTAATCTTGGTTGTTGGCCCCGAATGGTCTTACCCCTGCCTTAGTCTGGCCGGACCCTTATCGTCAGGGACTTTCAAACTATGCGTCTTGGGCCTAGGTCTTCCCAGATTGAGAGCCCAATCCACCCTATCGAATGGGTCTGGCTCTGCCAGGTCAGGGTCCATCGGCCCAAAGGCCATAAAACAAATTCCCAAGCGGTGTCCAATCAGCCGCCTAATCCTGCAGCCATGTCAACTCAAAGGAGGCGCGCCATACCTGCTGTCAACTCAGAGCAGGCACACCATGCCTAATTCATCGGGTTGCAGGTCAAGGAAAATTGTCTATATATACAGCCTCATTTGCACAAATGAGGGAAGATTCAACAAACAGATAGTCAATACTTTGCAAAAATACAGACTTACCGGTAAACTCACCGGAGCAAAATCTCTCTAAAAATACACCAGTAAATCCCCCCTCTCCTACTTAACATTCAGATTACCACCTTAATCTCAACTAACTTAAGCATCAAAGAGGGGAACGAGGAACACACCCCCCGTGTTGCCCGTGTTTCAGGTGAACATGCTATTGCCGACGTGTGCCCAACTGGAAGTAAGGTTTGAACTTGGTAAAGGGTCGGAGTGGTCACAACATACTCTATAATAATAAATTTGATTCCCTTAATAATTTTTTGTGCAATTTCATGAAACATCAAATATATATTTCTTGATAGCATAATTTAGATCAAAACTTATGATTTTATTTGTAATATTGAGTTGTATCATCATTACGAAAACAAAAATAATCTGACATATTTCATTGGTAGATGAACAAAAGCATTTTTTATTAAATTTTTAACCGTAAAAAATTACTATCAAGATTTAATTGGTGAAAATACTTTAACACTTATAATTTTTTGTAGAGTTGAGCTATATCATGAACTATCAATAAACATATTTTGATCAATATAAAAAATAATGTTAAAATAAAAAAAATTAGTATATTCCGTAAAATTGCATGGAAGGTGAGCCAAATTCTAAAATAATTGGATGATATAACAATCTGAATAATATAACATTGCTCATAAAGAAATAACAATGTTATAATAATTCATAACAACGATTTGAATCGAATGATATAACATTGCTCATAAAGAAATAACAATGTTATAATAATTCATAACAACAATCTGAATCGAATGATATAACATTGCTCATAAAAAAATAATACAACGACATAATTTTATAGCAAATAAAATAAAATAATATATTTACTTGTACTCTCAATGAGCATAATTTTTTATTCCATTGTTTATATATTGAATTGTATTTTCTTTTCACTTTTTTGAGTGAACCCGCGACATATTTTTTGTTTTTTTTTTTTTTTTTAAATATTTGTATTTTTGGATCTAGTTTTACTAATTGGCCTGCCTAAAGGCTGTGGCCTAACAACACCCCGTAAAATCTGACCGAGTCCAATCTCACACCAACTAAAGAGCTTGCCTATTATTGCGTTTACCGATGCTAGCACAATTTTGGTGTTGTCAAAATTTGAACTCTCTCTCACTTATAGAAGGAGGGAGTTTATATTGCTGGATCAAAGTTTTGTTGGTTTTTATTTATAATACATAAATAACAAAGTTTTGTTGGTTTTTATTTATAATACATCAATAACAAAATGCTGAATGTCAAAATTAAGCTCCTGTCTCACATATACTATATGGGTTTACTATTAACATTTGCTTCAAGACTCTAATAAATCAACAAATTCAGATCATCCAATAATTAAATTTAAGATTTTTAAATTTTTATAAATGGTTCGGCAACAACAAATGGCTAATCGGCTACTGCATAATTTTTTGTTGATTATTGCAAAATTATGTCTACATCAATCACATAATTTTTGTGAAGTAACCATAATATAATTTGTATTAGGAAGAATATTCCAATTACAAAGGATTGTGCTGCTACCAAGGAGTAGTTTGCAGTTGATTGTCATTTTTTTTTTTAATTTTTGATATTTAAATTTTGTTGCTAGACGGCCTAAATTTTTTGACTTTTTAAAGTCTTGAAGTCAGTTTAAACAACGAACCAGTGCCATATATATGTGTTATATATATATATGCGCTACTATGGGTTTCAGCTGCGTTATTTTTAATATTTAAGAATTATATTTTAAAAAATAATTTTAAAAGGTCAGAATCAATTTCTCATTAAAAGTGATGGAATATATTTATACTAAGTTGCTGGCACTAAATCTTTGAGCATCGCTTGCAGATCCAGCTTTATCCTAACCTTTTCAGTTTATATTCAAATTATATGATAAGGATGAATCTTGATTTTGAGTAGACTCAATTCTTTTGATGTATTAAGAATGTCCATTTGTAATTACTAAGCTAATTAATGGCATTTAGCAACTGTGGTTTGCCTCACTTTTGGTGGGTTCGATTTCTTCTATTGTGGAAATTAAAGATCCTTAATACCTCCACCTTAACAGAGTTCGCTACAACCTTGGCCTCTTATTTCTTTAAATTGAGGGCCACAATGTCAAGACTCTAGCTTAGAGGCAAGTTGTCTTTAATTATTTGACCACAATCCACATAATCTCAAATGATTCATTTCACTCCACATAAAGCATATAATAAACATAACAACACCATATAAAATCTTTATAGAAAGTAAATCGAGCTGTCCCGGTGATACTCCTTTATTATTTTATTGATACGTAGATTGTCCATTGATAATATTGCAAAAACTGTTTGTATATATATAGCACAAAAGTTCATCCTTTCCCTTCATCAAGTTTTCAATTCTCTTTCTCAACTCTCAATTTTCCATGGATTCTTTCCAAACTCTCTCTTCCCTTAACTGTGAATTAACCGTTACAAGAGCTAAAAACATCGAATCCGAATCCATGGGCTGCTTGTTTGTAAGATGCTACATCTCCTCGGGGAAAAACAAACGAATTTGTCTAGAAACCCGAGAAATATCTACACAATCCAATCTTTTTTGGAACCAATCATTTTCCTTAGACTGCTTTGGAGCCGAAAAATCCATTACCATGCTCATGCAAGGAAAAGTAGTCTTTGAACTCCGATGGAGAAACATAGTCCCAGTGTTTGGGAAAATTGGGAGGTCACAACTCTTGGGAAGAGCTGAACTTCCGTGGAAAAGCGTTTCCGAGTCATCCGGCATGGAAATTGAGAGATGGGTTGTTATGACAAGAAAGAGTGGATCTGTGCACGAAGATGTGAAGCCGCCGGCAGTGCAAATAGAGATGAAAGTTAGGGTTCCGGCAACGGTAAAGGCTGCCAAAGAGAGGAAAACTGGTGGATTGAGGAAGTGGAACGAATGTGGATGCATGGATGGTGGTTGTAAAAGTTGTGTGAATAATGAAATTTTTGCACTGGATGCTGCTTTGGAATTCTTCTAGATGAGGGTGAAGATGCAAAGCATGCCCAAAAGTTCTAGCTAGTTGGTTAAATTCGGTTATTAGTTTAATTTAGGGTTTGTAATATAGTGTGATCCTAATTTCATTCATTCAAAAGTTAAGAATGATTACGTCAACTCATTTTTGTGCTTTTTCTCCGGGAGATTAAGACTGTAAATAAAACTAAACGGTTCGAGCTCGATTTGGAATTGTTCGGTTAGAAGTTTGATTCGAGTTTGATTTAAAATATCAACGAGCAAAATATGAGAATATTTTAAAATTTGTTTAATTACTCAGACATTATCAAATTACTTTTTTCTATTGATATTCAATGAAATTCATACGAAATTTTCAAATTATTCGAGCTTGATTCGTATACGTGCTCGGTTCAATAGTTAAACGAATCATATACGAGTCTCATTTCAAACTCAATAAATTATAAGAGTAGAAATTAGATTCGACTCATTTTCACTCAAAGGAGATCCATATATATTTTAAAATTTGTTTAATTACTCAAACATCATAAAATTACTTTTTTTTATTGATATTCAATGAAATTCATACAAAATTTTCAAATTATTCGAGCTTGATTCGTATACATGCTCGGTTCAATAGTTAAACGAATCATACACAAGTTTCATTTCAAACTCGATAAATTATACGATTAGAAATTAGATTTGACTCATTTTCACTCAAAGGAGATCCATATCATTTTCACTCATTCTAAATCTTTATAAAGTTGATCTTTATATCATGAGCTATTTATAAACATATTTTGATCATTATAGACAATAACGTTCAAATAGAAAAACTAGTATATTGCGTGAAATTGCATTAAAAGTGACTAGTGGGCAGTTTAATTCTATAATATTGGACACATAATTCGAAACAACAATCCGAATTAAAAAAAAAATATCACACTCATAAAATATATATATATAACGGCATAATTTTATAGCAAATAAAATAAAATAATATACGTTACTTGTATTCTCAAAGAGCAGAAATTCTTCTTACATTTTTTCTATATCTAATTGTATTTTCTTTTCACTTTTTTCTAGTGAACCTACATGTATATTCATTGTTTGTTTATAGTTTTTATTTTTCGGTGGTACATTTGGAACCAACCATTCTAGTTGCCAGCCTAAACGCTGTAGCCCTACCCTAATTCCATATTTTATGCAATGTCATTCAATGCATCATAATATATAATTTCTTATAATATAATTCAAATTAAAATCTATTATTGAACTTTTAATTTTGAGATGTATTATTACTTCAAAATAAGTACTCTCTCCATTCTGAAAAGTAAGATTAGTGACTCAGCCATTTGTGAGACAAAATGATAAATTATCAATTATTCTTTTCAAGACAAAGTGAGTATAATATAAAACTTTTTACACCATTAAATGAACATTTAAATGTATGTTCATCAAAATTTTAATGGCTGAAAGTACTTATAAATATTGAATGGTAAAAATACCTTTAACAATCTATATATTTTTTAATAGAGGTGATATGTATATAATAGTTTATTTATTACCATATTTGCATTATTACAAACAAATATGTTAAAATAAAAAAAAATGATGTATTGGATAAAATTACATTGAAGATATAATGGAATAAATTTTAAACTACTAAGCTGATTTCATTTTTCTTGAATATTTAGTGCTAAATTCAATAAAAAAAATATTAATAATTTTTAATTAAAAAATATATAAACATTTTAATGAACTTGCGAACTTTAATTTTTTAAGTAATATTAATTTTTTCTAATAACAACCGTACGTTGCACAGGAGTACAAGCTACTACAATTTCTGATCAATGAATCAATGGTCTACTACTCGCTAAGATTTTTCAGCCTAGTTTGTCAAACCCGATATTTCAGCCCGTATAAAATCAGTGATAAACTGGAGTATTAATTCAGGCTGGCCCATGTGCTCAGGGCCTAATTTGATTGGATTTACGATAGCTGACTGGTTCCAATTGGGTAAAACCCATTAATCCATCCACAGAAAACCTTCTAGTTTAGTTTTGTTTTACTAAGGAACAATTTCAGTTTATGTTCTGTAACTAAATAAATGCTCATCGTTCACTTGATTTTTATTTTTTTTTCCCAAGAAAATTATTCATGTTGTTGAAGATGCCCACAATCCAGCTGTGAGTGTTGGATAAGTTGGTTTCTAGTTACATCAAGTTTGATATGTCAAAAAAGGGGGGAGAAAAAAAAAAAAAACCAAAGAGAATTATCGTGGCACCATTCAAATAATTTTAATACAATATTTGAATTTCTTGGAGAGCCTGAGAATGACCATAATATAATTTTTAAATTTTATTTTAAATTGATAAGTTTAAAATTAAATATTTTGCATATAAAGCATTCAACACTCCACACAAAATAATTAATGTGGGAAAGAAATTCATATGATTCTTAACAAATATCTCTTTTGCCATGTGAATCATAGTATTGTTAAATTACTCATTCTAAATTTGTGTGAAGTACTAGATTAAAATCCCGTCACTAGTACCAATTTATGAGGGAGCATGAAGAATCTAAAAATATTTTTAATATAATCTTTATAACTCAACTTAAATTAAAAATTTAAGCTACTAATTCTACCTTCTAAAGTTATTCATTATATGTTAATCCTTCAATTTTACACTATCCAATAGTCGTGGACAGATTGAAAATGTACTTTATAGAGTTTCATTTCATTATTGTTATATTATCGCAAACTTATAATACTTTATGTTTGGATTTGACTTATTTTTATTATATATTATACGCAATTTTATTCAATATATTATTATTTTAAATTTAATATATTTATTTGTATTGATCTAAATATATTAGTAAATAATTTATGATATAAAGAAAAATTTTATAAAAAATTAAAATTATTGTCATTGTTAAATTGATAAGAAATTTTTAACTATTAAAAAATTCGATAAAAATATTTACTTCCTCCGTCTCATTTATATTGCAACATTTGTCTTTTTTGGACGTCCCATATTATTGCATCATACCAAATTTGAAAAGTTTAATAATGTTAATTCTCTAAATTACCGTTACTTTATCAAATATGGTCCACCACTTCAATCACTATTATCTTATTTTAAATTATTATATCAATACTATACTTCACCACGTTAACTACTACTTGACTATTCTTTTATTTGAATAATAATATCAATTACTATTCTCTTATTTAAAATTATAATATCAAACACATTTTTTAAACTCCGCACAAAATTAAACTATTGCAATCTGCTTATATATTCATTAGATGATAGAAAAACATTATTTTGTTTTTTTTGTTTTTTTTTTAGAGTAATGATAGATATATAATTTCGTAGATTTTTTTGGAATATTCTTGAAGAAAACAATAAATAAAGCTGAAAAAGCATTTGGTGTAGATGTTGAAAAACAATGGTGATTGATTTGGTACGTGTCTAATCTCCGCATGGACACGCGGTAGTGGATCCCACCTACTCAAAATCTAACAATATGATAATGTGACTTCTGAGTTCTGAGACCACATACCATTTCTTTGTTTAGTTATGAAGTACTAACTAGCAGCTACTAAGTACCTGTAATTGTTTATGTAAAGCTTGAAGTGATACAGTACGACATTAACAACACCACTCAGTCCAGATACAGCTTTACCTACTCACACACCAAACCCTCATTGTCTGAATCTCACTGCGTGTAAACAGGCAGCTAAAAAAATTTGGAAGCCATGGACAGAGCAGCACCTGTAAGGAATCCACACGCATCCACAGCCGATCTCCTCACCTGGTCCGATCTCCCTCCTAACTCCGGCAATGCTGCACCTCGCTCCGCCGCTCGTTCTCATCAGGTAACTCTCTTTTCTGTCCTACTCCTTTTTCTCTTCTGCCCTTTCATTTTCCGGAAACTCACTAGCTGGGGTTTTGATATGTGTGTTTCTGCACTCTTTTGCTTCCAGCCGTCGGATGGAATCAGCAAAGTCTTGTCCGGAGGTCAGATCACGGATGAAGAAGCTGAGAGTCTTAATAGAAGGTCATCTATTTTCAGACTTGTTATTTAATTTATGTTTTAGTGCCAATTTTCAATATTTGGTTATAATTTCGTCATGTTTTTTGAGCGGTGTTCAAAGTATGGCAGATCTATGGCTGTTAGTAACATGGTATTTTATTTTGGGAGCTTCAGTGATAATTTGAAGCAACTGAAGCTGTGAATTGATAGGTTCTTTGTTTATGCTAGATCCTGTTTAGGAAACATTGTTATGCGTCCTTTTGTTATGAATTACTACCTCCGTTCCAAAATTAGAGATTATTATTTGCTTTTGGTCCGTTACAAAATTAGATGTAGATGAAATTTCAAATCATCTCTAAAACAATATGTTTTAAAAACATCTTCTTTGGGGATTGAAACTGTCCATTTTTGAAGACATCTCTAATTTTTGAACTGAGTGAGTATAACTATGTCAGATATTTGAAGTTATCTGTTTTGCATCATTGTAGATCATGTTTTTGGTCCTTTCCATAAACATTTATTTTTGTTAGACCTCTATACGAAGGAAATAATTAGATTCTTGACTAATAGACCGAAGACCTTTATTTTTGTGAGTATACGAAGGAAATAATTAAAGGCATGCCCAAGCGTGCTCCTAGGCTCAAGGCGAGGGGAGGCCCAGACTTTGCACCTCGCTTCATTGATGTGCAGCCCAGGTAACAAAGACGCGAGCCTTTTGAGCTTAAGCCCAATGTGCAAGGGAATATGAGGTGTGCCTAGGTGATGGTCTCTTTAGAAATGGAACAAATTGCAGGGTCTACAGATTTTTGAACTGAATATCTAGTTCAAGTAGACATTTTCTTGATATGGTTTTAGTTTGTACATTTATATGCTTTTGGTTTATGAGTTCCTTTCAAATTGTTTGTGCATGTGAATAGATGGGTCATATAGGTAAACAAAATTGTATTATTTTACTTTTGATACACAAATGTCAAATAAATTGTCTAATTTCACTGAATTATGAAATTATGTTGCATTTATACATTATGCGCTTCGTTCCATTAAAATGAGTGTCTCACATCTAGGCTCGAGAAGTCATTTTATCCTTGGGTGCACCGTGTGCCTTAATGTCTATGCTAGGTCTAGAGCTATGATTTTTGTTACCCTTTTCAATGTTGTTATGTTTCCAAAGCAAATATGGAGTACTTCGTTTGTGCTAACTGAAAAGTAGTGATAGTAAATAGTATTTGTTATATCTGTATTTGTGTATAAATATATCTATACTTGTCACTGATTTATGCTCCGGGACTGTACTGGCGATAACTGGGGCCATTTAACTTGATACCATGGGCTTGAACTTGTTACCAACTATTTCGGAGAAATAATGTTGAAGCACTCGGTGCACCAACTACCAACCCTTCTAACAACCTCAGCATGAATTAACACTATTGATGGCATCATTTAAGTTCTGATGTTGGTTAAAACTGGACTCTGATTTGCTTCCTTTTCCTGTAATACCCAGTCCTGTGTGTCATCAAGTGAAGTTATCACAATGTGCGAGTATGGCTTTTGTTCTCACAGTTTATTGGTGCTTTGGAACTCTACAATTTGCCTTCTTTTAAGTTGTAATATTGCTTAAAGCTGGAGTCTGTCCCATTTTGTTCTGTATGTTGTAAAATTGCCTCAAGTATAATTCTCGTTATATACCAGTATGCAGCCTTATTTATTTATCTATTTATTTTTAGGTTCTCTGGCTCTTGTTTTAGTG
>JAUMHB010037135.1:0-19708 GCA_032359685.1 Pittosporum tobira | reverse complement strand
TAAGATATAACAGGGTGAGTTGCCTAATAGTGGCCACTCAATGTGCTGGATGATATCTGACGACCAGATTTCCACGATGATTTCAAGGTGAAAATTTGGGGGCGTCACAATAATTGAAGTAGGGGTGCTATAACTAGAGATAGAGTAGCAACTAAATCAGGGAAGTTCCACTATCATAATAGAATAAATTCCATAACTTGCATGAAAAAACAATTGGTCTAATTATGAATGGGTAGGTGGAGTCAAAATCTTAGCATGCTTTCTTATTATTGATTAAAATCCTAAATTTATTAGTTTAATTTATTTAGTAATTAATTTGTTTTCTTAGAAATCAAATCTTTATTAATTGGTTACATTAGTAAAGAATTATCTAGGTGGTACATAATTACTAAATTACAATTTCTTATGGGATCGATATCTTTTATACAATAATTTGATTGGTGTACACTTTCACTGAATCCCGATCAAGTTTTTGGCACCGTTGCCGAGGAATTGTTTAATTTTCCAATTATTATCACTATTGAAAATTCTTTGCTTAGACTAGCCTTTGTTTTTTCTATTTTACGCTTTTATTTTGTTTTTACAGGTTTAGGTATTGGCATAGGTAATTCATGATGTTAGGTCAAGAAGCAAACATGTTTAACCAGATAAGACGATGGGAGAGTTTGCAACCCTAGCAACAATAAAGGCAAATATGGATGCGTCAACAAAGATGTTCAATTCTCAATTGAGCAATATTTCAAACATCTAGGGATTCCCTTGTGAATTTTGTGGTGGCAACCATAGGAGCATTGATTGCCAGGTTGATAACAATTTTACTACACCTTATGAAAATACTAACTATTTTGTTTCCAACTGTGGCAGGAATCCAAACTACTTTGACATGACCGACCCCTATTCCAACACATATAATCCAGAATGACAAAAGCATCCTAATTTACAGTGGGGAGGTCATAATCAACCAGCTCTATGGGCACCACCAGTAGAGAGCCTGAATGCGCATCTAGAAGACATAATGAGGCAACTAACCCAGATGATGCAAGAGAATATGGGGCAACTAACCTATATGATGCAGACGATGCAGGAGAATATGAGGCAACTAGCCCATACAGTTGAAGAAGACACCAAGAGCACTAATGCGTGGCTTCAACATCAAGACATTGTCAATAGGAGTATTGAAAGGCAAGTCTAGCAACTAGCGCAGTAGATGACCACAAGGCCATATAGTTCCTTACCTATTGACACTAAGAAAAATCCGAGGGACCATATGAATGCCATCATTTTGAGGGGTGGTAAAGAATTGAAAACACCAGTGGTCGAGGAAAAAGAGGAAGAGTCTGTCCCAAATCCTTATACTCCTCCAATTCCATATTCAGAAAGACTTGTGCAGAGGAAGACACTAGAAGTTGAATCAAAGAAAGAACAATCTTCAATCTCTCAAGCTAAAATGGAAAAGCCTGTTCCGAATTCCCAGACTCCACGTGTTCCATATTCGAAGAGGCTTAAGAAGAAGAAGAAACAGATTGTTGAAAGATCGTATAGTTCTTTACCAATGGAGAATAGAAATGCCATCATGTTACAAAGTGGTAAAAAGGTGAAAGTGATAGAAGAGAAAGAAGAGAAGAAGATTGAGGAGGAAGAAGTCCAGATGACAAAAGCACAACCCTCATCTTCTCAAGCAAAAGAATAGTCGTCCTCGAATTGATTCTTATACTTCGCTAATCTCATATCCAGGGCAACCGGTAAAGAAAAAGAATGATTCAGCTCGGTTTTTGAAGTTTATCGAGGCTTTCAAGAAACTTCACATCAACTTACCATTAGTTGATATTTTCACACAGATGCCGAGTTATGCAAAGTTTTTGAAGGACATCCTTGCAAATAAGAGACATTTAAATGATGGAGAGACTGTGAAGTTGAACAAGAATGTTCTGCCATCTTGTAGAAGAAGTTTCCACTGATGCTAAAGGATCTAGGGAGTTTTACCATTCCTTATCAAATTGTGGATATACAATTCAGCAAGGCATTATTCGATCTAAGAACAAGCATAAATCTTATGCCTTATCCAGTCTACATGAAGTTTGGGGTAGGTGAGATAAAGGACACCACTATATCAGTCCAGTTAGTGGATCAATCAATCAAATATCCGAGGGGTATAGTGGAAAACATATTAGTGATGGGGGATAAGTTTGTTTTTCCTGCCAACTTTGTAATGCCTAAAATAGAAGAAGAAGTTGAGGTGCCAATTATCTTGGGAAGACCTTTCCTAGCAACAGGGGGGGCTCTGATTGATGTGCGAGAAGGCAAATTAGTGCTACGACTTTGTGAAGACAAAGTCATGTTCAATATCCTAAAGGCGATAAAGTACCCAAGCGAGCAGAAGGATGTGTGGATGATTAACACCATAGACAAGGAAGTGGAGTATATGTTTAAATTGACTAATGTAATGGATCTACTACTGAATATTATGGTGAAGCAAATCAAAAAAGGATTAGGCCTGGATGATGAGCCAAACGTTGAAAAATATTTTGAGGCAAATAAACTTTGGTGGGAATCATTGGAGCCTTGGCCACCTCCATCTTCTTAACCAGGTGTGTTTGTTCCCTATCTCCCATTATGTGCTATATTTGCTATACATTGGGGACAATGTATAATTTAAGCTTGGGGGAGGGGATGAATTGTTTGTTGTTGTTCTTTATTTACTATTATTAGGTTGCTAAAGTTTCTTTGTTTCTAGGTTTTATTAGTTATTTTTATTTCTTTTATGTTCTAAAAAATAAAAAATGAAAATGATGAAGTAATTTATTTGGTTTTGAAAATTGTTTAGAACTAGTGCTTTGTTTTTGATGAATTAATTCTTAAGATTGTATGTGTCGGATTTTACATATTTAAATCATTGTGTATCCATAATAGGCCTGAGACTTTAGAAAATCTCTTGCTATTATTGCGATATAAGCTATTTCAAATCACTCCACGTTAACTCTTAGATATTAAAATATTTTAGAAAGATTGTTAAATGAGAGTAAAATAGTTAGACTTCCATGGTGACTCTTGAATATTTTTGATTACTGGAGAAATACTTCACCTCGAAAAAAAAAATAAAGAAAAAAAATATATAAATAAATAAATAAATATTCCAAAAATTCCAAAATTCAGAGAATATAAAAGAGTTGGAAAAAAACAGGAGCAAAATGCCCATCAACTCTATAGGCAAAGCCTAAAAAAATGCAAGTAAAAAATCAAGTGCTTATCTGAGATCTTAGTATTCGAGGGGACGATCCATGCCGATGGGTAAGAGAAATCGTCCATTGGTCGGAGGTCTATGGTACAAAGTTTAAAGATAAAAGTTGAACTGAGATATTTTAAATATTTATGAGTTGATACTTTCTGCACGTGAACACTTGTAAAACAAATTGTAGGGAGTAAAGGAGTTTTAAGAGATTTGAGACTTGTTATGGATATTTATGGTTTAAATTATGTGGAGATTTGCATGTGCATAATTTGGTGTTGATTTATAGCTTATGAATTGTTGGTTTCGATTATTTTCTTCACCAAATTTATTAATTCGTTTGGTTTGAGAATTGTAAATCAAGAGGTTGAATTTCCCTTAGATATGTTTATTGATTAGTTTGCTTGGGGATAAGCAAGAGTTTAAGCTTGGGAGAATTTGATAAGAGCTTTTTAGTACTGAATATTTTAATATCTTTTGTTCTTAATTTATCAATATTTGCTTAAAAAACCCAATCAAACATGTAATAATTGTTATATTTTTAGTTTGGATTACTACTCTTTGTTTGGGCTTCGTTTTGTAGGTTTTTGGACCTATTTTCGTGCGAATTTGGGCTTAGAATAGATAAGGAACGAATCTGGGCTTAGAATAGATAAGAAGGGTAGAATTATAATTAAAAGGATCAAAAACCAAAGCTCCCACGGCCATGGCTATAGCCACGGGCTGCCCGTGGGAGATGTCCGGTGTGATTTTTCATTTTCCTACTCCGATTCTGAAAGGGGGATCCGATCCGGACCATTCATGCACAAATTTTAGACAGATTCAGATTGTGTATCTTGTCCTATAAATAGTATAGATCTCAAATGAATTTATGTATCAATTTTCATAATTCATAGCTAGTAGTTTAGTAGTAGTATTGTAGAGACGATGCTCTGTAGGGAGACTTCAACAAAAAGCGAAGGATTTCTGTATGAGTAACTATGGTTCTATCTATCTTTTCCCTTTCTTTCTTTAATATAATTATGTTCTAATTTTTTTATACTAAGATTAGATGGATCTTGCCCATGATTAATTAGATCTACCGTTTTATCATGTTTTTATTTGAATTTATTATGTTGCGAGTTATGTTTTATGTTCTTAATGCTTCTAGATTTCTGATCAATGTTTAGATGAATTTTGTCACATAGTTTAAGTACCGAGAGGAGAAGACTAGTGAGAGCTCGTGTGAAACATAGCCATAAATTAAATTTAGCTAGAGATAGTCTAAGTTCTTTGTGTAGTTTTGGTAGTAACTATATATAAACGAGTCGTGATAGTTAGTGAATTTGGAAATTTTCATAAATCTTAATGCTCTTCATATTATTTAAATTTTTCATAGAGACTGTGGGGTAAATAATTGAAGTAGGGGTACTATAACTAGAGATAGAGTAACAACTAAATCAGGCAAGTTCCACTATCACAATAAAATAAATTCCATAACTTGCATGATAAACCAATTGGTCTGATTATGAATGGGTAGGTGAAGTCAAAATCTTAGCACGCTTTCTTATTATTGATTAAAATCCTAAATTTATTAGTTTAGTTTATTTAGTAATTAATTAGTTTTCTGAAAAATCAAATCTTTATTAATTGTTTAGATTAGTAAAAAATTATCTAGGTGGTACATAACTAGTAAATTACAATTGCTCGTGAGATCGATATCTTTAATACTATAATTTGATTGGTGTACACTTGCACTGAATCTCGATCACCGGCTCATGTAATCTTGTCTTCGGTATCTAGGTCGATCCGACAGCTTGTTCAGCGACATGCTCAACCATTCATTTTTATGCTCAAGACATTTATTTAAAATATGCTATGTTTGAACTTTCAAATAAAAACATGTCATGTTTAAAACTTTCACATAATATTATTTTCATGCACGTATTAAATTTTATTTTAAAACTAATGCAAAACATACGTTCAAAAACATGCTCGTATAAACTTTCATAAAAAAGTAGGAATTGTAATTGCCTCGCACTAGCTTGGTTTTCTCGCTCCCGCTTACTTTTCACTTGCTTACAATCTCAGTCCTTATATTCATCATAAATGGGCTCTAGGTTAGTAAACTAACCAAAACTACGATTTCATCTTCCTTATATGCTTAATATGCTCAAATTTCCTTTTTGGTTTGCTACAGGGGTACTACTAAAACAGTCACGGTTTTTGTTGTTTTTATATTCTAGAGACATACTTTACCCACCAGAAACTAGATTTCCATATTTTTGTATGGCCACAAGAACAATTCAATTCCGAGTTCGTATGAAAATGTTATGGCATTTTAAAATTAGAAGTTTGTTGCATAGTTTTCTTACTATTTTGGATTTCAGCAGTCAACTCTGGGGAATTTTTAAAAATAATAGATAACTCCAAATAAGTTCGTTCTTATTGAAGAAGACATATATCCTATTGAAGTTTGGGAATTAAAAGTTTCATTAATTTTTGATTTTCTAAGAATATTTCATAAGTTCCCAAAATTGGCTTAAAACCAGATTTGTCAGAATTTCTAAAAGGCTACTACAGCTAACTTCCAAAACTTTTCAAAATTACTAAATTGCCTTTTTGGACGAGATTTCTTTTGAAAATTTGTATATTATCAAATTATCTATTTGTATGAAAAATGTTCGTGTAAATCTCATGTGTAGATTATTTTATATGAATTTTCTGCTGGAAGATGTTGTTTCTGGTCATCTCTTACGTACTCGGGATTCAACCATATACAACATTCTTTGAGCTACTCATGCATACAAACCACCACAAGCATAATACATGATCCTTTAGGTTTTCTAACACATATTCTAAGGTCCAACATGCTTAATCAACACTAAATTATATTTTTCATAAACCATGCCCTAGCTTATGCTCAACTTGTCAAGTTTCAATTTTTAAGCAACATATCACCTCATGCTTAACCATCAAAATTGCATTATCAATCCACCATAAACATCATTTAACATTGCTAAAGGTCTGATCTTTATCAACTTAAGTATCAAAGATGGTGAATTTCTTACCTCTCTTGCAAGATCTTGGCTAGGCTAGGTTATTTGCACTCCTAGCTTGCTTGTTCTCTAATCAAACCTCTCTTTTACTTCAAATCTTCAATCTATGGCTCTACTCCGCAACTTCTCAATGTTCTCTTTTTGCTCTCTTGCTAGTTTTGATGGTGGTTTAGGGTTTAGAAGCAAGAAATTATGCTAGTTGCAAGTAGTTTTGGTGAAATTTGCACTTTTTCTTCACTTTGTTTGCCTTGTCTGAGTTCTCTCTCTTATCTCCCTTCACTTGAACAAAAATGAGGGTGTCTCTCCACTTTATTTTTGCTGAAATTAGCTAAGTATGAAAAAAAAGGAATTACTTTAGAGCTTCTTCAGCCTCCTCAAACATCCAAGAGGTTTCTAGGGACCCCCATTCATCTGATTTTTGATGGGTGGGGCTCACTCAGGCCTCTAGTTTTCTGTACGCCCCGTTTTAGCTTCGTTTTTGGCCCAAATCGCGCCGTTTTGCATCTGTTTCTTCGGGCTATCATCGGTAACAAGTATAAATATATTTATATGCTCTTATTAACTAAAATTTAAATCAATTAGGCTTTAGGTTAACCCAAAGCCCATTTTGATATTTTGCGAACAGCAAAGTTTTTGATCTACGTGATTTCGCTAAAACATTTTTATTGCATAAACTGAACTGTAAACATTCAAACCTTTAAGAAAACATCTTAAATCACATAAAATCATATTTTATTTATGTAACTTTGATTTAAAAAATTTCATTTCTCGCATTCTTCCCCCTTAAAGGAATTTCATCCCCGAAATTCAAGTTATAAATAGATGGGGGTACTTTTTCTTCATCTCTTCTTCTAGCTCCCACGTTGCCTCTTCTACATCACAGTTGTGCCAAAGGACTTTTACGATAGATATCTCCTTATTATGCAACACTTTGATTTATCAGTCTAGAATCTGAATTGGAATCTCTTCGTAGGTTAAATCGTCCCATAGTTTGATTGGTTGATAATCGATAACTTGTCGAAAATCAGGTTTATACAATCAAAGCACGGGAACATGAAAAATATTATGGATGTGACTCAACGCTGGGGGTAGGGCCAATTCATAAGCTACAAGGCCCACTTTCTTCAAAACTTCATATGGTCCAATGTATCTTGGACTCAGTTTTTCTTTTTGTCCAAATCGCATCACCCTTTTCCTAGGGGATATCTTCAATAGTCCATAGTTGCCACCTTCCAGTGACAATCAACATATTGTTTTTGTCAATTCTGCACCACCTTCAATCGATTTTGTATAACTTCAATTGTTTTCTCAATTTGTTACACTAATTCCAGTCTTACGAGTTTCCTCTCCCCGACTTCATTCCAATACAGGGGAGTTCTACACTTTCACCCATACGAGGCTTCAAATGGAGCCATTTTGATAATGGAATGGTAACTGTTATTATACACAAATTCAATCAACGGCAGATGTTCATCTCAACTTCCTTTAAAATCCATTAAACAAGCTCTCAACATATTTTCTAACATCTGAATTGGTCTCTCGCTTTATCCATCTATTTGGGGATGATACGCTATACTCATATCCAATTGAGTCCCCAGGTATTCTTGCAAGCTTTTCCAAAATCGAAAAGTAAATCTCTGGTCTTGATCAGATACAATTGAAACTGAGACCTCATGGCTACTAATTATCTCATTGATATATAATTTCACCAATTGGTCCATTCGGAACCTTACTTTGATTAGGAGAAAGTGAGCATATTTCGTCAATCTGTCCACTATTACCCAAATTGCATTATGTCCTTTCGCGGTCATAGGCAAACCCGTTACGAAATCCATTGTTATATTTTCCCGCTTCCATTCTGGGATTTCCAAGGGTTACAACAAACCGCTCAATTTTTGGTGATTTGCTTTGATTCGCTGGCAAGTTAAATAGCTACTCACCCATTGAGCAATATCTCTTTTCATATTTGGCCACCAAAATCTTTATCGTACATAATGGTACATTTTCGTATCTCCATGGTGTACTGAAAACTTAGAGTTGTGAGCCTCATGTAAAATCTCCCATTTCAATTCTTCATCTTAGAGAATCAATAACCGATCTTCAAATTGTAAGATGTCGTCATTATTCATACGACATTTGTTTCCCTCCTTTCGTATCAGTCGGTCCCTTTCTTCTTGATTCTGATCTTAAACCTCCTTAATTCGGGCCATCAAGGTTGGTTTGACATTAATCATTCCTAGAAATTCTCATCTTTCTTCCTTGAATACAGCCTCTAGTTGCATTCGCTCGAAATCCCTCCTTATCTCCTTTTGAGCTAATAACATATTCAGTTTGTCTTTTCGACTCAATGCATCGGCAATGACGTTAGCCTCTCTAGGATGATAACTGAGAGTATAGTCATAATCCTTAATTAATTCCAGCCACCTATGCTGCCGCATATTCAACTCCTTCTGAGTGAATATGTACTTCAAACTTTTATGGTTTGTGAAAATCTAACACTTTTTCCATACAAATAATGCCTCCAAATTTTTAATGCAAATATTACTGCTGCTAATTCCAGATCATGAGTCGGGTATCGCTTCTTATAATCTTTTAGTTGGCCGAATGCATATGTTATTACCTTCCCATTCTGCATTAACCCACAACTCAAACCCTTCAACGAAGCATCACTATAAATTACGAATCCTCCAGTTAAATCAGGTAACGTTAGCATTGGGCTGCGGTCAGTCCCTTCTTTAGTTCCTAGAAGTTTTCCTTATATTTCGGAGTCCGTTCAAATTTCACCGTCTTCCGCGTCAAATTAGTTATGTGTGTGACTATCTTGGAGAAATCTTGAATAAATCTCCTATAATAGCCAGTTAACCCTAGAAAACTCTGCACTTCAGTGGGTGTTTAGGGTTGTGGCCATTTCACTACCGCTTCAACTTTCTCTAGGTTCACTGACACTCCATCTTTATCTACAATGTGACCTAAGAATTGAACTCGATTTAGCCAAAATTCATACTTAGAGAACTTCGCATATAACTTCTTCTCTCTCAGTATTTGTAAAACTATGCGAAGATGCTCTTCGTGTTCCTTCTTTGTTTTAGAATGGATTAAAATGTCATCAATGAATACGATGACAAACTTATCTAAGTGTGGCTTAAAGGTTTCGTTCATCAAGTCCATAAAAGTCGTTGGCGCATTCATCAGTCCAAAGGCCATCACTAGAAACTCGTAATGTAAATACCTTGTTCGAAATGTCGTCTTCTGAATATCTTCGGATTTAATCTTTAACTGATGATACCCTGATCTCAAATCAATTTTAGAGAAATAGGCTGCTCCCTTCAGCTTGTCAAATAAATCATCAATTCTCGGAAGAGGATATTTATTCTTGATAGTAACTTTATTCAACTCTCAATAATCAATACACAACCGCATCGACCCATCCTTCTTCTAAATAAATAGCACGGGTGCTCTCCACGATGAAACACTTGATCGGATGAATCCTTTATCTAGTAATTCATGTAATTGGGTCATCAACTCTTTCATCTCGACTTGTGCCATATGATACAGAGCTTCCGATATGGGTGCAGTACCAGGTACTAAGTCAATGGAGAACTCAATTACCCGGTCTGCGGGGCAATCATGGTAATTCGTCTGAAAAAACATCCTTAAATTCCCTTACTACTAGAATGTTGTCCAGGGTAGGTTCTTGACTCCGTGTATCTCTCACATAAGGCAAGAAAATTGAGTAGCCTTTTCTCATCATTCGTTTCACTTGTACTATCGATAAAAAATTCACAGCTTTAGTACTTGTACTCGCCATGAACAAAATTTTATCATCGTGGGGTGTTCTTACAGTCATCTGTCTCTTCTGGCAATCTAACTTCACTTTATATCAGGTTAGCCAATCCATTCTCAAAAAAATATCAAACTCTCTTAGGGGAAAAGGTATTAGATCAATGGGAAATGTATACCCATCGATCCTAATTAAACATTCCCTACATACCTTACTAACGGGAAAGGTTTCTTGATTCGCTACTTCAACATTCAGTGCACCATTCAAATTATTGTGTTCTAGCTTCAATTTATGCATAAATTTTTTGAAAATAATGGAATTAGTAGCACCTTAGTCAAATAGCACATATGCAGGAAGTGAGTTCACGAGTAGAGTACATGTGACAACATCCTCTACTTCCCGTGCTTCTTTCAGGGACATATTAAAGGTTCTACACTTGCTCCTGTCTGCACTGGTCAGGTCTTTGATCGGCTCACCTCCACTGATGTAGTATGTTTCTTCCTAGGACACCTTGTAGCAATGTGTCCAGCTTCTCCATAATTGAAACACTTGCGTGTTTCAGGTTTGTATATTCATTTGACATATGTCCTAGTTGTCCACATTGGAAACAAACACTCTTTCCTTTCAAACACGACCTTCCACCGTGTGACTTACCACATTCTGGTCATTCCTCTAACTTTCCACTCTTGCTAAAGTTTTCTCCACTGCCTTCTTTGTTCATTCTCTTTTGGCCAGCAATATTACTTCCATGGCTTTCTGTTAGTACAGACCGCTAGCTCCTTGAAGTTCCCTCGTCTTTCTTCCCTTTCTAGAATTCCCCCTTCTTTTTACTTCATTTATAATGCGTTACCGCATCACTAGTCTTTTCAGCAATAATTGCTTTCTCCACTAGCTGTTCAAAGTTATTAACTTCCAACACGGCCACTTTGCTTCGTAGCTACGGTTTCAGTCCTTGCTCAAATCACTTCGCTTGCCTCCTTTCTGTATCTACCTGGCTGGGAGAAAATCTTTCCAATTCATTGAATTTGACTATATATTGAGATACTGTCATATTATCTTGCTTAAACTCTAGAATTGCATTTCCATCGGATCTAGCATACTAGTTCGTTTATACTTCTCGAAGAAAATCTCCTTGAACACCCCTAGGGCATCGGTGCATCCGCCTTTGCCCTTGCTAACCTTTTGGCCTCCCAGTCCAATCTCACATTCGGGTGTTCTCTCAATGCATCTTCCTCTTTTCTAATTATTTCTCTCTGTTATCTTACCTTAGCCGACTCCCTCCAAAAGTTCGCTTCCCCCTTTAAGAGATAAGCTACAAATTTAGTTTGTTGTTCTAGGGGTACTTGCATAAAGTTGAAGCTTTTCTCCATTTCTTTGACCCAATTCTGAGCTTCGATTAGATCTTGACTTCCTTCAAATGTTGGGGGTGACAATGCTTTAAACTCCCTAAAATAGTTCCGTGAGTAGTTGAGAGAGGTGCTGGTTCCTCCCATTTAGTACGCGGGGTAGTCCACATAGCTTCGCAGAGCAAGTCCACGAGTTGTTGTCTGGGTTAACATTTGAGTTTGAGGTTGACAATTCCACTTGATTTTGGGACGTAAATCCTTGTGACACCATTATCTTGATTTACTTATCCCTGTAGTTCGATTGGTTGATAATTGATAACTTATCAAAAATCAGGTTTTTATAATCGAAGCACAGAAACATGAAAAACATTGTGGATGTGACTCAACGCTGGGGGTAGGGCCAATTCATAAGCTACAAGGCTCACTTTCTTCAAAAATTCATATGGTCCAATGTATCTTGGACTTAGTTTTCCTTTTCATCCAAATCACATCACCCCTTTCCTAGGGGATATCTTCAATAGTCCACAATCGACAACTTCTAGATCTCGGTCTTTCCGGTGACCATATTGTTTCTATCGCTTCTGCGCCACCTTCAACCGATTTCATATAACTTCAATTTCTTTCTTTATTTGTTGCACTAATTCTTGTCTTACGAGTTTCCTCTCCCCAACTTCAATCCAATACAGGGGAGTTCTACACTTTCGCCCATACAAAGGTTCAAATGGAGCCATTCTGATACTAGAATGGTTCACTGCAGGGGTACTACTTAAACATTCACAGTCTTTGTTGTGTTTATATTATAGTGACAAACTTTATCCCAACTGAAATTATATTTCTTGAGTTTCATATGGCCACAAAAATGACTCAATTCCGAGTTCGTATGAAAACGTTATGGTGTTTTAAAGTTAGAAGTTTGCTCCAGAGTTTTCTTATTGTTTTGGCTTTGAGCAGTCAACTTCGGGGAATTTTTAAAAATAATAGACAGCTCCAAATAAGTTCATTCTTGTTGGAGAAAACAGATATCCTATTTAAGTTTGACAATTAAAAGTTTAATTAATTTTTGATTTTCTAAGAATATTTCATAAGTTCCGAAAGTTGGCTTAACACCAGATTTGTCAGAATTTCCAAAAAGCTACTGCAGCTAACTTCCAAAAATTTTCAAAAATAGTAAATGGCCTTTTTTGATCGAGAGTTCATTGAAATTTGTATCTTATCAAATTATCTGTTCATATGAAAAACTTTCATGTAAATCGCACGTGTAGATTCTTTTATATGAATTTTCTCTCTAAAGACGTCGTTTCTAGCCATCTCTTACGTACTCAGGAATCAAATTCTAAGGTCTAACATACTCAATCAATACTAAATTCTATTTTTCATAAACCATGCCTTAGCTTATGCTCAACTTGTCAGGTTAAAATTTTTAAGTATCACCTCATATGTGCCTCCTAAACATGCTTAGCCATCAAAATTGCATTATCAATCCACCATAAATATCATTTAACATTGCTAAAGGTCTGATATTGATCAACTTAAGTATCAAAGATGGTGAATTTCTTACCTCTCTTGCAAGATCTTGGCTAGGCTAGGTTGTTTGCACTCCTAGCTTCCTTATTCTCTAATCAAACCTATCTTTTACTTCAAACCTTCTATCCATGGCTCTACTAAGCCACTTATCAAGGTTATCTTGTTGCTCTCTTGCTAGTTTTGATGGTCATTTAGGGTTTAGAAGCAAGAAATTAGGCTAGTTGCAAGTAGTTTTGGTGAAATTTGCATTTTTTTCTTCAATTTTCTCACTTTGTTTGCCTTGTTGGAGCTCTCTCTCTTATCTCCATTCACTTGACTCCCCATTATTTCTGCTGAAATTAGCTAAGTATGAAAAAGAAACGAATTACTTTAGAGCAACCAATGAAATGTAAGTCAAAAAGTCAAATGGCAAACCAAAATTCAACACTTTGTGGCCTTCTCCATCAGTTATTAAAATAAACAAATTCCATAAGCTTCTTCAGCCTCCTTAAACATCCAAGAGGCTTCTAGAGACCCCCATTGATCTAATTATTTATGGGTGGGGCCCACTCAGGCCTCTGGTTTTTTGTTTGTCCCGTTTTAGCTCCATTTTCGGCCCAAATCGCGCCATTTTGCATCCGTTTCTTTGGGCTAGCATCGCTAACAAGTCTAAATATATTTATAAGCCCTCAATTCAATAAAATTGAAATCAATTAGGGTTCAAGGTTTTCTCGAAGTTCGTTTCAAAATTTCGCGTACAAAAATTTTTTTGATCTACGCAATTTCGCCGAAATTTTTTTATTGCCTAAATTGAACTGTAAACATTCAAACCTTTACGAAAACATCTTAAATCACATAAAATCATATTTTATTTATGTAACTTCGATTTAGAAAATTTCAATTCTCATAGTACCTGTCACCACATCTTTAGCTTCCTGCGCATCCTTTAGGGCCATGTTAGAAGTTCGTGCTCTAGGTTGTGGGGTTGTAATAATAGCTCCCATCTGAGTCAATCATACCTTTGATCGACTACCTTCTCCTGACATTGACTGACTTTTCTTAGGACATCTAGTAGCAATATGTCCTATATCTCCACAAACAAAACATTTTCGGGCATGTTGATTCGGACAATCATTTGCCATATATCCTGACTGCCCATACCGGAAACAAACATTTCTACCTTTTAGACAGGGTCTATTACCATGCTTCTTACCACATTTGGGATATTCTTCCTGCCTCTTCTTTCGGCTCGAATTTTCTCCACCATCTGTCTCATTTGTTCTCTTTTTACCAGTAATATTGCTACCCCGGCTTTCCACCAGCATCGTTTTGTCACTCCTTGAGGTTCCTTCGTTCCACTTCCTTTTCCAAAAATTCCATTTCTTTTGGTTCTTATTATACCTTGATGCAGCTTCACTCGTTTCTTCTGCAATTATTTTTTTTTCAACCAACTGCTCAAAAATTCTTAGATCTAGAATAGCTACTTTTCTTTGTAGCTACGGTTTCAACCCTTGCTCAAAGCGTTTTGCTCGACTTCTATCAGTGTCTACAAAACGTGTTAGAAACCTTTCAAAAATTATAGAAGTACAAACTTTTTCATGTTTTTATCACAACTTGTCGATATTCTAAACTCTTGTCTTCCGATACTTATTTCAATATCCATTCTTAAATTTAACTAATGATTATCATCATCTGGTTCCTGACACATTCTTTCCCATTGTCTCTATTCCGAAATCTGCCTTGAAACAGGCCTTTAACGTTTTTTAACAATTTCAAACTAACCTTCAAATACTATACTCCTAATTTCTTAGAACTCCTCGTCTAACCCTCGTCTTTTGGGGATTTGTATTAGCCAAGCTCTGATACCATTTGTGATGCCTCGGTCCCTGTACAAATTCTAAACTCCTAGACCAGTCGTCAGACCACACATCTGACTTCCATACTTACAGTAAATTACAATCATCCCTCAAACTGACATTGCAGTAGAAATTAATTAATATTACAAGTTGTCCAAATGAAATATAATATTTAAGTGTTCAAGTTTACTCCTCTTAGTTCATCTTCCTCGGGCTAGACAAATCCTCAACTTTTTTTCTCGTCCAAAGTCCTTCGGCTAGCTTCTCATTTCTATCTCATTTAACTGCAAGAAAAAAAATTCAACCACAGCAAGAGTGTGCGGATAAGCTCAGCAAGTACAAAGTCGTCAAAGCTAAAGTAATTTCATTTTAAATAATTCATCAAAGAATTCAGATGCTTTGAGAATTAAAATCATTCATCTTTGACCTTTGATCTTATAATAAAGTCCATATGCCAATCAATGCTAGCATGATTTAAAAATTAATAAATCATGCAAAAAATCAATATAACTCAGAAAGTATGCTCAACTTACAGCTAACCTCTCTACCTATTTTTATTCAAATAGAGGAAAAATACAAACTCGTATAAGTGGATCCACCTAGGCTCCTTTCGAACAAACGATCATGATCTCTAGAAAATTCCCTGGGTCTACCCGGTCTTATTCAGATAGGGTGATCAAGATCACAACAAAACTTTGGCATAAATGTGCATATTGCTATTGGGGCATCCCCCTTTAACCCTTACAACGAATTATTTCTCGTGGATTTCCTAAACTAGCTCCGGCTAAAGTTCAGCTCAGCATACTAGATCTGATTTTAAATATTGAGGCTCATAAAAAATTTATATCACACATACTGGGACAACAAGCACGGTAGAAGTGCTAAGCATTAAAACATACGCTAACATATATCATGCACAAGAAATTAAGTCTCATGCATACATCATAGTTGACATGCATGTGCAATGAAACAATTAAACTTATACGTAAAAGATTGGCGGAAAATGTACTTACCTACTATGGTGTAACTTACTCCTGGCAGTGCTTGCCGGCTAACTTTTGTTTACGCTTGTTTTGCACCGTTTATCTCTAATGAGCCTTAGAGCTTCTTAGTCTTTAAATAAGATCCTAAGATCATAAATGGTTCCATGTTAGTCATTCATGGATTCTAGAACTTAACTATGCTTTCCATGACTTATCACTACCAACTTCAACCCTCTGTGTGAGAACCACCAGCGGCATGGACAGAAATCGACATAGGGCAGAAACCGACTAGGGCGTCTAATTTTAACGAAAATTGAAGTTTTGAATTTTTATGAAACAATACCTTGTAAACATCATAAATTCAATAATAATATGATAGCCAAATTATTGTGCGGGTAAAAATGCTTAATTTGAAAAATTTTGCGTCAACCAAATTTTCGGCATGTCAAGAGAAAAACCCTAGCCCAAAATGGCAAAAATAATTCAAGTTTGTTGGGCCAAGATTTTAACCAGCAAATTCTAATGTAAAAATGGACCTAAGTTAGTAAGCTTGGCCCAAGAAAAATGAAGGTCCAAATACTTGTGGGCTTGCTCAAAAATGGTAGGCAAAAAGTTGGGCTTGTGGTCAAAAATGTGTGGGCTAAGGGCCCCATAAGGGGAATTTCGTCCAAGGCATGGGAGGGGGTGTTATATACATATATATATATATATAGACATGCTGAAGAAAAAAAAAAGAAGAAAGAAGTAGCAAATTTGAGTTTGGCATGCTATGTGTCAATTTTTTGTGGGCAAAAGGTGTCAAACCTTTGTGGTATCTTGGGAAGAAAATCAAAAATATCTTTCCCTCCCCCTAAGCTGCCGAAAATGATAAGGAAGAAAGGGGGCTGAAGTTGTTGCATTGTTAGAGAGAAAAAGAGAGAGTAATATAGAGAGAGAAAGTGCAAATCCAACCAAACCTTTGCAAAATTTTTGTACAACATAAGCTTAAAACCTTTCTTAGTATGTTAATACCCTAAAACAATCATCTAATACCACCACAATAGGTTCAAGGCAAAGATTTCATAGGGGGAATTTTGTGTTCAAGTGAAGCTAGATAGGGAAAGAAGAGGCTAAGAATCTTGTGCTTGCTAGTTGCTTCCAAGAAAGGTATAAAATCTAAACCTAGGTTGGTTTTTCTTTTATGAGATCAGGGATTCTAGATGGATATAATGAATATATTTGAAGTCTAGATTGGTTTTGAGATAATCATGCATGCGTAGTTGTGATTGAAAGTGAATATATTCTTGGCAGAGATTGAGGAATCATGTTGGTGTTATGTTGGGTTTGATTGTTTGGATTGGTTATATAAGTGATGTTAGACCTTATTATCATGCTAGGTTGGTTATATATTGGTTTAAAAATGATTTTAAGCATTGTTTCTAAGGTATGGGTTAGCTTGCTCTAAAAGAGATCATGCATGCATGTTCCCGAGTAGCCCAGGAAAACTCAGAAATGTCGACTTCCACGGTAAAATTCATATCAAATAATTTACTCATGCGTTTTGCATGAAATTTGTTTTTGGTGAAACAATGAAGCAAAATAATGTTTCTTATTGAAAAATAGAAGAAGGTTTATTCAAAAGTAATTGAGAAAAAATGGTCATTTGATAGTTTTTCTGAATTTTTGAAAAACGAGACAGAAGCAAAACTTATTTTTTGGAAAACTAATTTTGGCCAAACTTTGGAAGCCTGTCAAAAATAGTATATATATGTATAAATCATGAAATTTTTTGTATTCAGAGTGGGATAAGTTGTGTTTATTTTTCAATAAGAAACTCTCAAATTGGATATTTTACTATTTTATAAAAATTTACAAAGTAGGCTGCTGAAAAGCACTATTAAGAGCAATTTTCTGCAGGAAATATCAAACTTCAAATTAGCATAACCTTTTCATACGAAATCAATATTTAGTTGTTTTTATGTCAAAATGAAGCTCTGGAAGACTAGTTTCTGAGTAGACTAAAACCATAATCATACCTATTTTCCAAAAAAAGTTATGAAGGAATAAAGGTTGCTGGTGCAGTAGATTGGAACTGTAGACAGTAACACTTAGGTGTTAAGAAAGGTTTAAGGGGATAGAAACCCTATAATGACATTTTTGAGTTATTTTGATGATAGGAATTAACTTGGGAAAACCGAGACCAGACTGTCAATTCCAAGTTAGCCAGTCTAAAGGCAAGTACAATTCTACCTTTTTCAATGAAAGTTTAAACGAGCATGAATCATATGAATATTTTGCATAAATTTTGATACGGAAGTTTAAATGTGCATGAAAAATGATATAATGATAAAGTTTAAACATGGCTTGTTTTACATGAAAATTCAAGTATGACATGTTTTATAATAAATGTTTTGAGCATAAATGCATAAGCTTAGTATGTCGCAAAATAAGGTCGGCGGATCGATTAAGATCCCGCGTACAAATGATATGAGCCGGTTTTAACCAGGATTCCATAAAGAAATTATGTGGTGGCAAGACAGACCATACTTGTTAGAGGCGATGTGCACATTCGCAGAGGTATTTCCCATTTGATCTGGACTTTGTGTCAAGATTGAACGGGCAGCAAGCATAGTAAAGTAAAGAAAAGGCGATGAAGAATTCCATCTAATAGATAGTAAGTAGCACATACTCGCTCAGTGAGGGTAAGTACTTGCACATTTATTTTACTTTGCATGCTCGTAAATATTATAACTGGTCGCAATAAATGTTTCCAATGAAATGTTTCAAGTTATTGAATATGTTTTTAAATGCGTTATTGTATGGAGTTGTAGTTGCTGAGCGTTCCACGCTCACTCTGTTATTCTGTTATAACAAGAGTGAAATGGATATGCATGTTGAGGGAGGAATGATTGGGCAACCCCAAACATTCAAAAGAGGGCATTTTGACGAATGGTTCCCTAGTGTAGTTGAGGAGTGGGGATAACCGGGTTGTCACAGTTGGTATCAAAGCAGTGGTTAGTTCAAAGACCCTAGAAATAGGAGTTAGAGGAGTTAATAACGACAGAAATAAAATAAGGGAGAGTTGTAAATAAATTAACTAAATTAAGTGGCATGACAAATAAATAGCATTTTATTTAAGTGCGCATAGCGATATATATATACTCTTATTTTTATCTAGCAAAATAATTCTAAAAATTTTCTTGTAGAGGGTGGCTGGACCGGGCCCACGAGTGGTGATTGATCGAGGTTGTCTAGAGAGAGTGGTCGTGATGAACGAGGAGAAGACATTGCAGATGGAAGATGGTGAGAGTTATTCCCCAAGTCGAGAAGCACCAGTACGAGGTGGGGTTATGGCACTGAGACAGTTAAGAGATGGTGATGAGGAGGATAGTTAGAGTCGAGCTAGGGGAAAGCGAGTGAGGACTCCATCAGAGGATTCCTCGGATGATGAGCTAGGCGGACTGAGGGGCGAAGGTCCTTATTCACGTATGATTATGGAGGAGCTTGAGCGATGTAGGGGCTTGTTGTGGGACCAGGTAGAGAGCTGAGGGAGAGGGATGTTCATGCAGTGCGAAAGAGGGGGTAGTTAGAGAAATATGTGCGAGCAATTCATGGATGGGAGAGTCTGTTGTGGAGTATAGTTGACGACTTTAGTGACACGGTATATATGGCTGGGAGTGAGATGAGTATGTTGGCTTGGGAGATGTGTCCTGGACCAGGGAGTAATCGGTTGAGGGAGATTATTCGATGGATGGACGAGCGATATAGAGCAGCTCCAGCACAGCAGCGGGAGACCAAGAGGAGGATTAGGTGTTAGTGATATGCCCAAGGATCCAATCATAAATCGTACTCTATTATTAGTTGTGGATAAAGTTGTATCGGAAAAACCGACCTTCACCTAACTTAGGTAATTATAATATCTTGCTAGAGGCTGCTTATAACTTGTGGGCCGAAAAAGAGTTTTGGGCCTACTGCTAATGTTAGGTGAACCTACAG
>JAUMHB010037113.1:0-19712 GCA_032359685.1 Pittosporum tobira | reverse complement strand
ATAATAATAATAATAATAATAATAATAATAATAATAATAATAATAATAATAATAATCAAATTAAAAACAAAACAAAAAAAATCAAGCCTTGAACGATTGATTGGCCAAAACAGTTGACCTTAGTCAACTATTCTCCTTCCCTTGCTCGCCGGAGAAGGAACCTGCCGCTCGGTGAAATAGAGCAGGCCCACGCATGCACATACACACACACACACTAAATTTGACGGGAAAATGGGTTTTGAGGAAAAATGATTAACAAAATAGTCAACCAAGCCATCCCCATAGGTTAAATCGCCGATTCTCAGTCATCCCATGTCGTCTTCCCTGACGATGGCGAGTAAGCCATAGTTGCCGGCAACGACCTCCGGCTATCATCAAATTGGCCTCATAACAGCCCCAAAAATCCCACAAAAGCCATGGAAATCATCCTTGTGACCTCGGGAACACAAAGGGGTTAACAATCGACCCAAACAACATCGATTAATCGGTTAAAGATTCAAACTTTGGCCATGGTTGAATTCGACTGTAGTTTGGCTCGAACGGGGCCAAATCTTGTCCAAAAATCATATTTTAAAAACCTAATACATTATAAGGAACCCCAGGAAGCTATTAAGATTATCAATTTTACAAAAAGAACACAAATTTAAAGGATTGAGTTTTTTTTTGTACAAAGAATAAAGAATAAACTTTAAAATATGACCTTTGGGTGGTTTGGCCACATAATAAATTAGGGTTCCTTGGTTTGGTGATTTATAGGCCAAATGCAACGTCCAATAACATCCCACGATGCAAGAAAGGGACTACAGATCAATTTGGGTGAAACTGCAGAACTGCAGAAGTTATGGGGAAAAGAGAAAAGAACAGGAAAGGAAAGGGGGGAAAAAGAAAAAAGAAAAAAGAAAAGGGAAAAAATGGGAAAAGGACAAAAGGTTTGGGAAACTGTGCATCAGTGGGTCCCAGCTGGTCAATTGGCTGAAAATTTAAATTTCAAATTACTATTTTACCTCGATTCGTGAGCTAATTAATTTAATAATTAAATAATAATTAAAAAATACAATATTATACTATATTCCTATGTTTTGGCACGCTACGATTCCAACGGCGCTGTCCGTTTTTCCATATGACGCTCTGGTCAAAAAGTCAACTATGAAATATGTCAAATCAAAAATTCGATTGCGTTTCGAGTCACTATTTTTCTGCGCTTATTCCAGATTTTTGATCGGTTTATGATTTTGAAAACTTTTTAACTTCTAGGTCAAAATGACCAAAATGCCCCTGGACATAACTTTTACCAAAAATGACCAAAATACACTCGGCCATATCTTTTGTCAAAATGACTAAAATGCCCTCAAGCATAACATTTGTCAAAATGTCCAAAATGTCCTTGAGCACAATAATTATCAAAATAACCAAAATGCCCCTGGTCATTATATTATTATTTTAACTAGATTTCTTGAAACGTAGTGACGCATAAAATAATTATACTGGGCATCATAAGAGGAAATTTTATATTATTAATTACTCACAAAAATTCGAGCTCTTACAATATATATATATATATATATATATATAAAGTACAAGACACTTAAAACTCAGTCCAAGTTGATTTTTTTTGGTGAATATTTAGCCACTTTTGGACATAATTGTCTCACAACTCAATATTTAGTTCCACAACTCATTAAATGCTAAAATAACTTTTTTCATACGACTCATCGAATCAACTAGAGTTTTAAATACATATAATAAGTAAAGCAATATAATTTTAAATACAACAATTTCATCATCTTCCCCACTAATTTAAAATTAATTAAAGTTATCTTATCATAGGATTTATTGAGTTTTAAAAATTAAAATTAGATAAGAATTAGTTATATTTAATTTATATATTTTTCAAAATTTTAAACATACCATTTTTCAAATATATTGAAGAGAGATTATTACATATAACTAGTATCGATTAGTTATCTTTAAATTAACAAGTATACCATATTAGTACCATTAAATTGGGAATATAATTGAAGTTGAATTATTATATATAATAAGTATGGATTTGATAAAATTTTAAAATTTATATTAGATACGGTTGTTGCTAATTATTCCATTTATTTATCTATTTTTTTAAATCTTAAGTATATCTTTTTGTATATTTTTTAAATATCAAGTATATATGATTTCTATATTTTTGAAAGTTAAGTTTAAAATGTTAGGTAGATATTGATACTAGTACCTCATCCAGTTATCTACTTTTTTAAATCTCAATATATCCTTTTGCATATTTTAATTTTTTTTTTGTATATATTATTTATATAAAATTTTAAGTTAATTTTGAAAATATCTGATATATCCCTTTTATTACCATTAAAAATAAGATGTGATTAAATTTATATTAATTTACTCTAATACTATATTTATTGATTTCAACACTTGAACGAGTGCATATTAATTTGAACTTTATATTCTTGCAAATTATAAAAAATAAAAATTCAATAGCTAGTGCTAAATATAAAATGAGAGACTAATAAATTAAGTCAAAATTTAAATTAAATGAATATAAGGATAATATTAACTATTATTGTGGTCAAGAATAAATTAATATTGATGAGGGGTAATTTAAGTTCTTCAGTATTTTTAGATATGCACTGTGAATATCAACTCCCACAATTTATTTATAAAAGTGACACATTTATCCCTTAAATATTCTTATTCAATAAAGGTACTATTTTTGTTATTCACACCTCCTAATACTTTACTTTGTCTTTATCACTTTAAATTAAATTTACTTCTTTAAATTCATATATAATAGGAAACCCAATAAAAGTGATTATAACATAATTTTAAATTTTCAAATTACCTTTGTATGGTTTATATATATATATATATATAACCTAGACTTGTGTTTTGAGATATGTCTCCAGTTGTGCCATGTAATTGTATAATGTTATGTTACTCTTTATTTAATAAAATTCCACTTCTATTATATTGTAAATTCTATTTTTGTCCCCATCAGTTTATCTTTTTTACCTTGTACTTAAATTCTTATTTTGCTTGTATTTAAACTTGTGTTTTAGGATACTTATCCTTTTTACGTTGTACTTAAACTTGTGCTTTGTGGTACGTCTCAATCGGTTATTTGGTACAGTTTATTTGAAAACAGATTATATATTATTTAATAATCCGATTATTGAATAAGTAGTTAGTTCTGTTTGGTGTATTTTTTAAAAATAAATTATTGAATAAGTTTCTGAAACTTAGCTTTTTAGAAATAATTATTATGTGCTTTAACAGCTTGTATAATCTAAAAGCAACTTATTAAATAAGCTAAAACAAACAGAACTCTAAAGTGATTATAACTTTTAAAAAATTATAATCACCCCAAATAATCTTAACCAAATAGACACATAATGTAATGTAATATTACGTTACGTGTTATTTGATAAAACTAAATGAAAAATGTTAAATGCTTAAGAAAATCTGAATGAACGGAACAGATTAAAGATTATGTGTGACGCCTAAATTGAACATTTGATCATTCATATGTTGAAATATCCAAATAAAGGGATTCTAACTAAAAACAAATTCTCAATAAGGTTTTAGCCCAGCGGTTAAGACTGAGGTTGAGATCTTAATTTTTTTTATTTTTAAGAGATTTTAGGTTCGAGTACCACATGCAATGCGTGAAATTATTTTCTCACTTAATTAAGTGTAGTTTTGTTCTCCTTGTCAATTCTTGGTTCATTTGATATGATGTGATTGTAAGCATGATGGACTATAGCTGTGAACCACTCAAAAATATATAAATAAATTTAGCCAAAACCTCCTTTATTGGTAAGCAACATTCAGTCTTATGAATATTTGTAATTGTCACTAACAGACAATTTTAATGACTTATTAATCAAGATATTAGTCTTTAAACTTGTCTTAGTCTTGTATAACAAACTTTTGGAGTCTTAATTTAGTCCAAATTGATATGTATGACATGTTATTTGAAATTAAATTTGAGATCGCAAAAAAAATAAAAACCCGTTATTCTGGATACTAAAGAAGATTGAATTAACTTAATACTAGGGCAATATAGTGATAATGACCTAAACATTAAAGTCACTCTTGCCACAACTTGAAATTCGAGTAAGGCTAAAAGTTGGATCTTTCAAAAAGAGTGATATATCCTTCCATCCCTTTGAGGACGAAGCATGTATTAAGAAGTGAGTTTTAGGGTTTGTTGATCTCGCTTGTTAACGTCTTATTTGGAACAGATTATTGAAACTTAATTTATTTTTAAAAATAAATTATTTTAAAATTATTTGTTTTGCTGATTTTGAGTATAACAATATTTTTATTTTATTTTAAAAGGTTAATCTATAAATACTTTTTTTCAGCCTATGACTTTATTCAATAAATAAGTTTCAAGCTATTATGAAATAAAATCTGTCAATCCATTACTTCAATCACTGGTCAGTGCCAACCCAACCCAAAAACACTAGAAGCTTGAGCAAATATATGACAAAAAGAATATTTAAAAATAAATGAAATTGAAAATAAGAGGACACAACATAGTTGATTTTTATGAACTATAGATAGAGAAATTAGGAGAAGTTACAACTAGCACAAAATTTCAACCATTTCAGCTTTCTTTTCACACAAGTTTTTATAGTAAAAGGTGGAAAGAATAGCTCACAACACGGGTGTGCTTTTAGGCACCAATCGTTGAAACATAAAAACTAAAAATCTCGAAAGAAAATTAAATAAATAAACAAAAAACATAAAACATCACAAAGTCATATTGATAGTTTTTTACGAGTGAACCGCTGCAGTGATTTTGGCAGTTCATCATTTTCCTCGCTCATTATCTTCCTCTTCTTTTTAGAAGCCTTTTCCTCTCCCAGTTTTTGCTCCACGAAAGGCCTCTTGGCTTTTTCAACAAGTTCCTGCCTCTTCTTCACCTTCTTACTCGGTTTATTCTTTCCCTTCATTTTCTTCTTCAAAGCAGTCCCCTTGGCAGCAGCAACAGCAGCTTCCATTTCAGCTTCTCGCTCCTCCTTCGTTTGTTTTTCTTTCTTCCTCGTAGGCCTAACTGTACCAATCTTTGTGGGGTCCAGCATAACCGATTCTGGCGGGAGTTTGTCCAGAAGAGAACGAACTTCCTTCTCTCTCCTCTGTTTGGACGTCTCAAATGGATTTGCGACCCACGAGTCAAAGTTGGGTTCGCCCGCTCCAGGAATAAGGATAGAAGACAAACCCATGGAGTGTCCTATTCCCAACACATCTTCATAGGGTCGGAACATTACTTCCTGTATTTGATAACCCTTTGCCATAGAATGACTCATATAACGACTATACTTGCAGGACCCATCAGAATCTCTTAAAATCTGAACAAAAGAGCCTGTTGAACCGGCAAGCAAGCCTTTCTCACTGAAATTTAAGCTCTTGGCATGGCCGGGTACAGTCTGAAGAATCTCGAATTTTCGCAAATCCCAAAGTTTTATCTTTTTATCCATGCCAGCTGTCGCCATGAGATGTCCGTTAGGGTGAAATGCTAGAGATGTAACAGGCCCTTGATGACACAGCATTTTCACGAGGGGAGCAGCACTGGTGGGCTTCCACATGCTAACTGTCCCTTTATGATGGCCCGAGGCAATTACTCCATTGAAGGGATTCGTCTGCAGAACATCACACCTGCCTAGACCGGTTCGATAGCCATTAACCATATTGCCTGTGGTAACATCCTGATATCGTAGCTGCCCAAACTTGTTCATGGACACCAAGAGAAAGTGGTTCTTCAGAAATTGAAGCTTTAGCACTGGACCATGTTCCTGAACAAATTAAAAGGGCATGTTCAATTCTCTGGATAAAGACTTGTTGAAAAATAAAATAAAAATACGCTCCCATGTGTTTAGAAATTCAAGTGAAGCACGCATAATTAATGACAAGGAATCTCAAGAGTACTTTCAAGTTTTAGTAAGGCCCACAATCTGACTACAACAAAGAGGTATAACTTTCTGATAAATTTAAAGCTCAAAGATGGGAAAAACATAATTCCGCACTATTACTCCTACTTATGCCATAATCAAAAATGGTAAATACCAAAGTGCTTGCATATTTTGGCATGAACTTAAGTATTTAAATGGACCCAAATCCTGCTGCCTATACTGGCTACTATATTGTCAGACCCAAATCCTGCTAGCAATGTTTGACCATATATCAATCAGGAATTTTTAAAAATGTAACAAAATATTTGGTGCATCCCTGTCCAATGTACGAGTGCTGTCTAAAAAGCTGCAGCCTCAAGAACATAGGAAGATGGATAACGAGATGAATATCTTCTGTCAAATAAGCTCCCACAAAGTTACAAACTCCTTCACATGAGTGTACTAACCTTCCCACAATGAAGTTCAGTGCCATCCCGGTTGTAAATATACAAGTACCTGCCAAAAAAGAGTATGGATAAATGGATTCAAAATTACAAAGATCTTTAAAGTTAATACATTAAAATGCAAGAAAAGTGATCCTTTTAGTCAGGTGCTTTTTCTCAAAGGTTTTTTTAAAGAAAGTCTTTCACTCATATACATTAACTATTTTGCCTTCTATTGAACTAGTATTTGTTAGTAAAAACAACTTATTTCTATCCAATTGAATGAGATTTGTAAGTAAAAGAAGAGTCATGGAGTCATCTGTATGACAAAAAAGATCAGTAGAACAAAATTATGATGACTCTGCTACGTAAAGGAAAACAGACGTAATGAAGAATTTAATCCCACCAAATCTATGTGGAAAGGCGTCCTACCATGAAATTTGAATCATTCTTATTCCAGTGTATCAACTAAGGGAAGATATGCCAACCAATTTTAAAGTACACATAAAAGAGAGAAGAGGCTACTAGAGTACTAGAGGAAGCTGGAAATGAAACCATCATTTCCCATTTAAATCTCTGCCAGCTAAATTATCCTCGTTTGGATTTAATAATGGAAGTAAGAGGTCATTGCATTTTCCTGGAAAACAATCCACATGGAAGGCGTCCTACGATGAAACTTAAATTGTTCTAATTCCGCCATATTAAATTGTTATTTGCCCGAGGACTTGTGCAAACTGATTTTGAGGGACACACAGAGAGAAGTGTGAGTCCAGTAGAGGAAATTGGAAATGAAAACCATCATTTCCTAATTATGAATCTCAACTAAAGTTATCCTTGCTTGGCTTTAAGAATGGAAGTAAGTGGTGATCGCATCTTCCGTGAAAATGATAATTAATTGTAGGTGAGAAGGATTATAGTTTCATATATCTGTCTTCCCCTTGTGAGATGTAAGTCTCATGCATGGCTTTGCCAGATGACCGAATGGGGAAACCTAAGATGTAGAGATCGTAACATGAGTGATTCGACAGACTTGGAGTCTGATCCCTTCTAGTTCCCTCACAAGAGCCCAACCTTCCCCTCTCTCCCCACCCCCCCCCCAAGCCCAGGGTGCGGTTCCTGGGGTTTATACTAACATGCTATCAGACGTAAAATGTGGAACATAGTCATTTATATCTTATTTAATTTTCTTTTTCAGCAAGTAAGTTTGTACAGGCAACTATAGCTTGTCTACCATCAGAATTGATTCTACAGAAAAATTGCTATACCTAGAGCACAGATATAATACATTTTTTTAGTTGAAAGAAAGAGGTCATACTTCTTTTGGGCAGCAGCAAATAGCTGTTCATTGTGCAAGAACATGACATCACGAACAGTTTCTCGAACCTGTAAGATTCAACCTTTAGCACTCAAGCTTCAATAAATAACTGAAACCGCAAATTTCCGTCCCTAAAATTTTCTAAGCACACCAAAGCACAGTATTAGCTTACCAATAAGTGTATTGAAAAATATAATGAGCAAAAAGTTTTTATTTCACCCATCAAAATTAATTCTAAAGCCTCGTTAACAACATTTGAGCCTCTGCATCAGCAAAGCACAATAGCTAATGCTCAGAGTAAATTCTATTTATGACCATCTTAATTTCTTACGATATTATGCGTAAGTTCAGGTTAAGACGTCACATTAGAGAATTATAAAGAAAGAGGAAAAATAAAGAGTAGGATATATGGTTAACAAAAGATTAAGTTAAAAAACATATTGAGCGTTAAATAACTAGTTAGAGTAGCAGGATGTCAGCTCAAAGTTCCGTCTGCTGCCCCTATAGAGACTAGGCTTGGGAACGAACTTGAAACAAAAGAGCTGACTTGAAACTATGTTTAGTTCTAGGTAAATATGGAGTGATTGCTTGAAACAAAGATGCAGAAAAAATCAAATAAATAAATTTACAAATCCCTACCAGGCAATAAGATAATATAAAAATAACTTGCAGGAAACCATAAAATTTTCATGGAATTATTTTTATATACGGAATGAAATGACATTAATAATCCTTCAAAATATAAGACAAGACAAACTTAACACTAAAATAATTTGAGGATTATTTATTAGATGCCACGAATCATTTCTTTAGAAGGAATATCTTTCAGCTGTGATGCACCTGAAATTCTTTAAGAACGCCCAAATTTTTTACGTCTATGAGCGCCAGATGACCCTTGCGTCCTGCTAATGCCATGTACCGCCCATTTGAGGTATAATCCAGAGTGTACGGACCAAGCTCTGCTTGTATGAATCAATATATATCATGTTAATAAAAAAAAGGCAAGATGACCCTGAGAGAAGTCAGATTTTAGTCAGGAAATGGTAACAGTATAAACGTTTATCAAAAGCAAGAAATTTGGCAGTTTCACATATTTAGCAACATAAAAGTTTCACTTCACGTCTGCAATATGTGGACAGCTAACATGGGAAACTAAATGGAATCAGCCAATCTGTTGTCAGTTGCATACCCCTGACGGCATTATCTGTTGTAACAGAATAGTGACTCATATGATACGGTAGAACTTCAAATAGAAATGCAAATCTGGCTATTATTTGTGGAGTGAGAACTTGTACGAGGTGCTATATGTTTCAGAAGGGGTGGAGGGAAGATGTCCTAAACTGAGAGGCAAATCCTATGCAGCAACCAACATTTCCCAATTCAATGCAATGTTGTAGATGCATATACCCCAAAGAACAAGTTTGCCTTTTAACATTGCTAGGATGAGATGTCCTTTAGTAACATCTAATCAAATTATCGCTGGAGAAGAATAAATACAAACAATTAGCACAAGATTCATTGATCTCGTGAAACTTCTGCATTCTGATACGCAGAACTCCTTTTTCCTGATACAGCCAACGATAAACCTAACATAAGGTTGTATAATACTGAGCCATTTTAACACAGAACTCTTTTTACGCTATCCAGTAGTTTTTTTTCTTCTTTTTTACTTTATAAAGGTTGAGCTGGAAATGCAAACACCTTGCTTCTTTTACTTTGTAATTCATCGATAACATTTTTTCCCCTTATCATTTCTCTCCTACTTATTCAATTAATATTTCTTCTTCACTATTCTTCTGATTTCACTACAGCAATAAAACTCCAAAACACTGTCATCCTACTTAAAGTTCTCAATCAACCTTGTTTACAAATTACAAGTGAAACCAGTGTATCATAGACGTTTATTCAAGAATTAAAAATAAAATTGGTGCTGTCCTTGCCACAAAACGCATGTATCACAGCAACACAAACTGTATCAAAGCTTTTAAGACTACAATTGTAACCTGGTAAGACGAGATCATATTGATTCTTTGTACTCAAGATATCAACTTCATGAGCAATGTCCTCCTGCTTGATCCGCCATGTCTTCTCTATACCGTCAGCTTCCAAATAGCCCGCCTCAGTTGGCATAAGCCACTACATAAAATGTTTACATGTCAAACTAATGTAATCATGTCATCTATCGAAGATCCATTAGAATTATGTCACTGCACATTCTACTAATCTTAGCTGAGAAAACATGATGATAAAAGGTACACATTAATTTGAAATGAATGTAGTCATTTGCGCATAACAGTGGGAAAATCACTGTTAAGATATTAATCTTTTGCTGTAAGGTGGAACTCCACATACCCTTTGACAACATTTGGAAATCGACACAACTCTTGAGGCTGATTCTTTTGAGTACATGTTGCATGGGAAAAACCAAGAAGAAACCTCAAGCACCTTTTCTATGATTCTTTCATAGGTAGGGAGTTCAAATTGTTTTTTAGCATTGGATGGGGCTCGGAAGAGGTTGAGTTGAAAAAGTGTCCTGATTGGATAATAGGAAAACCGATTGTGAGAGGAGGAGACCAAGTTCCAAGTGGTTACTTTCTTTAAGGCATTGATGGAGCAATCAGAGAAAACCAAGGGGCATTTTGAAGGTGCTGGGGCATGCCTTTATAACTAAATGCTTCTAATTATAATTAGCTTCCACACAGTAGAGTTATAAACTTTACTTGAACTCTGTATAGCATATAGTGTCTATTTCCGTGATGCTACATGCACATGAGTCCTTCCTTCCCCTGACATAGTGCAGTAGATTTATATGAGAGAGAGCATTCGCCCACCTATCTTCCCCCACCCAAGGTAAGAAAGGAAGGAAAGAAAAAGACCAAATAACAATAGCTCTTTACAGAACCATTAACAAATTGTTTTTTCTAGAAGTAAAAGCAGAGAGAGAGATTTGCAACAATAACTAATATTTCGTCAATTCAATGCAGAATAAGCCTAACCATACAAAAGAGCAAGTGAAGTTATGAATAAAGAAAAAGGTCACCTTCTCAGCTTTGGCAGCAGCTTTTGCTGACTTGCCATATATTTCTTCTCTAACGGCAAGCTGTCCCTTCAATTTCTTATCTTTCAAAACCTGCAAATATCATACATGATTAGCAGATACAAGTCAAGGTTACAAAAAAAGATCTCAAGTTCACCTGTCGCATACCTCCAAATTTGCTCCTTCACCTCTAAGATACTTCTTCACTTTTATTTCCATCTCGTCAGTTATCTCCTGCAAGGAAAATAAATCCCAACTATCTCATAAAAATGTTCTAATGTTATCTCAACAATTTAGTTTTTTTTTTTTTTTTGATAAAAGAAGAATTTTATTAGGAACGAACGAAATCATAGAAAGATAGAGGATGAGTGATCCTCAGTTACATAAAAAATTTAAAAACCCTTATCTCTCTGCAAATCCATGCATGAAAACCCAACAAAAGCCCCATTAACTAAAGACCACAAAGAAGCCATGAAGATGACATTGTCCCACATAAGAACGGAGGACTTTGCATAGCCTCTAAAGATTCTCGCATTCCCTTTCATACAAATACTTCAAAAAATAGCAAAACAAGCACATCGCCATAACACCTTCCCATTTTTCTTTTTTCCAAAACTCTGGAAATTGATAGAAAGAAAATCCTTTGCCTCTGCCGGACAAACCCAACATTCACCAAAAACTGCAAATAAATGACACCATAATTTCCATACTTCTTGGCAGTGAAGAAACAAGTGAGCATTATTCCCACTGTCTTGCATGCACATCACACAAATGTCTGAAGACAAAATTTTATAGCGCCTTCGCCTCTGAAGCATATCATTAGTGTTGAGTCTTTCAAGCACCAAAGACCAAACAAAAACTTTAATTTTAGTGAAATTTTTGCCTTCCAACTATAATTGGTCAGAGGAAATCTTTCAGCTGAGTTAAGACCAACAATGTAAGAGAAAAAAGACTTGCAAGAAAAATTGTCAATCGAATCAATAGTCCAAACACGTTTATCAGGCACAGTGAACAATGAAAATGAATCAAGTAAAACTATTAAAGAAGTTAAATCAATAGCTTCACGATCGTTAAGATTACGAAAGAAGTGAAAGTTCCAAGAAATCCCATCATCATTAGATACAAGAAAGCTTACTACAGGCTCATTATGAAGAGAAGAAAGATTATATAAAGGAGATAAAGCCATAGACAAAGAAAGATCCCCCAACCAAACATCCTCCCAAAAGTGAATAGAGTTACCATTACCAACCTTATATCGAAGCAAAGGAATGAAAGAAGCATAACCTTGAGAGATAAATTTCTAAGGGCTTAAGTGAGTAACAAAATAGGGACACGAATTTGCATCCCAACCATTCCGTTGAACTTGCATTTAATCACCTTATGCCAGAGAGAATTAGGTTCTAAAGGAAGGTTGTAGCAAAGACAGATAACAAAAGGAAAAGAGTAACAAATGCTAATTCAGAACTCATATAAAGTCAATTGAACAGTTGGCAGCTAGTATGAGCTTATAGTCATCCAAACTGTAGTCTCTAAAGCTAAATCATAATGTCCCGCAACAAGAGACAACGAAAGATGACAAGAAGGACTTATAATCTCTTCATATTCTATTCACTGACAGAACTATGTTTGGGCCAAAGGGGCCTTTTCAAAGTTCTCCCCATCTCTTCACCCTCCAAAGGCATTATGGAATAGGAGAGTATATATTAACTTAAAAGTTCAGCTTAAGATATTTAATGCAGCTATAGTACAACATGGACTCTCTACTACATAGGCCTTGACGCATTCAGTATTGGAAGGAGTTTGACAGCCATGGGGACAAGAAGTCCACCCACAAACAAAAAAATTACTCAATCAAATGCAGCTTTTCAGTCTTGAAAAATATCAGACACAAGAATGCACGATGCCAAAAGTAAAGTAAGAAAAAAAATCCTATTGCAATACAAAATAAACAAAAGACAGTTGTCCCCAAATGCTCGATCCATGCTTCTAAAGCATCTTAGCACCCTTCCTCCAAAACATCTCAACTGAGTAAGCAAGAAATTCTTCACAAAGCAGATTTTTCCATTAAACGTGAGTTTAATATATCACCAGATGATACATAATAAAGAAATGAACTTAAAATCACTGGATACCTGTTCAATGCCAGGACGGATTTTGTCCGGAACACCATTCTCTTCTTGCAACACCATCATGACAGTTCAAAATATTATTGAACAGAAAAAACTGCAATAATGAATCCATTAGATTAGGAGCCAGCTTCCAATAATTTGGGACATAAAACAATGGGGAAAGGCATTATTCTGTATAGAATATTTTAGCATATAAAACAACTTCGAAAAAAATTATATACAAGTCAAAAAAATGCAACAATAACTTCCATAAAAACTCTAAACTGCCAATCAACTTTGAAGCATACAAAACATAGTTACAAATAAATTCATTCTACCCACACAAATTTCAACTACCAGACTTGACGTGGTAGTATCAGTGATTACAAACACAAACAAATTTTAAAATAGTCACACTACAATGTAAGCTTCCCCACTATCTCCCTATCTTTTGTGTGAATAGCTTTCAAACACCCAAATGCTTTCCCCTTTTATTTTGATACTTACTCCGTCCCATAAAAAGAGTCTCATCGCTCAAAACGATTTTGTTACCTCCAATTCCATTGATGGTCATATTATAGCTATCGCAATTTCGAATAATAGCACCACAACTAAACTACTTTGGTGTAGACAAACTGTGAGGATATTTTTACGAAATTTACATAATTTTTATACAAAACGTATCCTTTTTATGAAACACACGGACCAGAATCTACCTGGAGAGGGTTCCGAGTTGCACAGTCGTCAGCGGCCTGGAGTTAGTGATTAGGGAGACACTGAACGGATTGTACTGTAGCCGTTTTATGCTTCTAGTTTAGAGAACACGGAGATTTTGGACCAGGGTTTAGGGCATAGATTGTAAATTGAAAATACGTAAATGTAATTCGGTCCCTATGATTTGTAGAGAATATTCAAAGTCGTCCCCAGAGTTTGAGAAACACCATTATTATCCCTAAAAGTTGTTAATTTTTTAAAAATTGACTGTAGCATTTTTCGTTAGACAAAATATGGAATGAGCTGGTTTTTGAACCGAGAGTCTACAAATCAGCTGCACACGTAGATCAGTATTTTACAAAATGTCACCTGGGCTGTTTTGGTAATTTTTAGTGTTGCTTTTAGTTTTTAAACATAAAACACTAACATATTTTTATTATGTTTTTCAGAATATGTTATTTTAAAAATTAAAAAAAAAACACAGTTCCATTGGTACACACTAAATATTTATATATAAAATATTTTTTACGTATATGGGTGAGAAAAATTATATATAGTGGTAAGAGTATCAGTCAATTATTAGTGATAAATAATAGGAAAAAAATGATACACATATACCTGAGATAAAGTAAGACATCAGACAGAAAGAAAATGATTTAAATAAATTATCCTATAATGGAGAAAGCTTTATCAAAAATGGTTTCTTAAGCCTTCTACCACTTCATAATATAAATGGATAAATATTTGTTTAATAAAAACCATATTGTACACCAACATATATATGAGGGGTATGACTCATCTTCCTAGATGATCAAGGTTAAATATTATGCTACTTCGATAGATTCGGGTAAATTTTATGTAATACTTATTATCAATGTTCGATATATCGTCATGTACTAATCGTGAAACAAGAGATACAAAATAGGTTATAGTATTAAGTCAATAACAAGAATAATAAAACATCAACAAAACAATTCTATAATTTTATGTGTGGATGAGAATACATACAAAAATCGGAAGATATATATATATATATAAGGGTTGTACATTGATCAGTTACGATCAGTTTATGCTCAAAAAATCAATTGACTCAAAGGCATCAATTATTAGATACTATATAACTGAATCCAATCAAATTTTAGTTTATCCATCGGTTAGTTGGTTATTGGTTACTTACTTTTCGGTTAGTCTTCAAAGGTCTAGTTTCTCAAATCTAATATCAAAATCGATTTTCAAGTACACAAAATATTTGGAGATTAATTTTTAATATGTAATTTTGAAATTAAAACTCGAGTTCAACAAGATTGATTCAATTAAATAAATTTATCTATGATCTAGTTGTAACCACCTATTTTCAAATAAGACCAGACATTGAGTACTACTGAGGTTTGATTCAATGTTGCTAATATGTAGATAGGTCGATTTCTCTATTTTGTTTTCAAAGTTCTTCCTCAAAACTATATATTATTTTCAAAACTAATTTTCTTTCAATCCACGACCTAAAATAATAAAATTAAAAAATATATTTTGTGTGCACCATATTGAATTATTCCCACATATTTAAGTAATAAAATAAATAGACAATAATTAATGAGGGATTCCCTATGGCGAAATATGTATCAAATAATAGTAGCATTCCTAATTCATAACCACGTCTCGAACCCAATTTTGTTGATTTTTGTGGACTAATTCCTTAGGTTTTTCTTGTTCCTTAAAAATAAGATAACAATTCTATTATCTCATGTTAGAAACCATTAGGAAAACTAAAATTGGTTATGCCTAAACCAAGGCCTAAAAAATCGATGTTCTCACAAGTATGTAATTTTTTATTTGATAACACCGTCGCATAAACCATGTTATATAAATATCTTAATATTAAATAAAGCAATAACTTTTGCAATGTAATATGTGTGAGATAATAGGAAGAGTTGTCTAAGGTCAAGAATTCGCAGATTATTAAAGATGACAATGTTCTGATGTTACATTTTTCACGTAGATTCGGTATTAGAAAATTGGGGGCATCACAATAGTTATCAAAGTGATAAATTAACGCAAATTCTTAAAACCAAACGTTAGGAAAAAACCTAATCACTTGAGAGTGACTAATGCAAAATATTAAAAGAAATAAATTTGTAATGACCTTTTACTAAAATTGTAAATTTGTAATTTTATTAGGAAAAATTTATCTTTCAAGCTAAATACAATGAAACTTTATTTTCTACTTAGAGAGTCCCTCAATTAAATTTCTCTCGATTTACTTTTATTTTTGAGTTTTTTTTTTTTTAAATAGCTAACAAGTTTTTCCTTTTATGTGAGTTGTTCTATGATCTTATTTATTAATTATGAGAATTACTCGTGTTTGAAACTTTGAATCTATGATAACAAATCTAATCAAATTTAATAAGATCTTAGTCCAATAATTAAAATTGAGGTATTGAGATTTATTACTTGTAAAAATGTCCGAGTTCGAGTTTTCCACTTGTAGTGCGAAGAATTATTTTTTACTTGTTAATTTAAGTGAGTTAATTTTTATTTATTAATTTAAGTGGAGTTCTTGTGCTCCCTTTTTAGATGGGATTATCTTTTCTATTATTAAATTTATTTAACCTATTATAAATTTAATGGTATGAAATATTGTTCTCTTATCAAATGAGATTTATGGCTCATTAATATTATAAAATTATAATGTTTTTATGGAATTCGAACCATTGTTGATTATAAATTGACTTCTAAGTATGGTGCAATGATGACAACTACCCGCTCAATAAAATAAAAAACTGAATGTGAACTTTAATTTTGATATCAACTTATTTAGATTTATGTGTGCGATGACTTCTTTTTCAGCATTCATGATCGGTCCTCTATTCTTCAACAATTTAGCCGATAATAAGATCAACGTCTTATTTTTTAGCTTTTTCGTTTTTAGATTTGACAATTTTTGTTAGATGTTTTTAATTTTGTGCGTGTAATCCATATTTTTTATGGCTCGCGTGCTAAAAGGTTCATATGAGAAAACATATTTTATATTCTTTACTATTCTTATTTTTCAAGTAACTACATTTTTTTTTTTCATTTATTATGAATAATTTTTTGTTCGATTAAACTGTTTTACAAATAAAAAATATATAAATCCAATGTAAGACCTAAATTTTGACACAACTTATTTTAGAATAAATTGGCCTGTTTGACACAGTTTATTTCAGAATAGCTTAAAGCTTATTTTATGACTATAATAAGCTATAAGCTGAAAAAAAAAACACTTATTCACCAATTTTTTCAAATAAGTTGACAGTATAAGTTATACTTATAATATAATTTTTTTAAAATTAATAAAAATAACGAATTTTAAGGTAGATGACTTTTAAAAATAAACTATGATCAGTTTCAATAAGTTGAAACAAACATGATAGCTTATTTGTTAATTAATTTTTTTTTGAGTTGAAAAAATACTTATTAACTAACTTTTTAAAATAAGTTAATAATATTTTTATACTTAACTTATAAAATTTTTTTAATTAATTTAAAAATAGTCGATTTTTAAAAATAAACTATAAAACTTATTTGGTACAACTTATTTCAAAATAAATTATAAATTATTTAATAATTAAATTATTAAATAAGTGGTTTATGTATGTTTAGTACAATTTATTTTAAAACAAATTATTGTCATAATAAATTGATTGAGTGTTTAACAAATAATCTATAATCACTTATTATTTTAAAATAATTGCCAAAATACCCTTTATAAATAAATAGCCTATCATGACCAACTTCCTTATAAATTTATTTCAACTTGAAAAATAAAATTATCTCCATATTTCAAAACTTTTGAAAATTCATAAAACCATAAAATAATACAATTAAAATGGTTGAACGTTATACACAGTAAAATAATACAATTTTTTTCTTCAACTTGTAAAAAAAAAGAAGTAAAAATTCTACACAAGTCTTCAAATTACATTTGCGAACCACTCTACTACATATAGAACGCAGAAAGATTTCCGTCATTTGTTGGGAAGGCTTCGAGCTTTCTATTGATCTTCGGGTGCTACACGGCGGAGGATGGTGACGGTCGGACTATTATGGGGTAGGTGGGTGCTGCTGGGAGGACGGAGGTAACGTGGTCGGTGAGAGGTGCGCTGGATGGGGTAGGTGGGTACTGTTGAGGGCCGATCTGGGTGTGTTGAGATGAGAAGAAAAGGAAATTGATGTTGCTATCCGTTCTGTAAATACTTTGGTCAGCAGGGTTAAACATGTAATTTACATTAAAAAACTAATAAACAGTGAAAAAAATCTGCTTCCACAGATTATTGGCTGCATAAGACGGTAGTACAATCACTCTGTTAGGGCTTATTTGGTATAAGTTATTTAAAAATAAATTATAAATTATTTAATAATTTGATTATTGAATAAATAGTTATTTATGTTTGGTGTATTTTTTTAAAATAAAATATTGAATAAATTTCTGAAATTTAGCTTTTTAGAATTGATTATTATGTATTTTAGCAGTTTGTACAATCTAAAAATAACTTACTGAATAAGATGAAACAAACAAAATAACTTACTGAATAAGATGAAACAAACAAAATTTTAAAACGATTACAGTTTTTAAAAAGGTGTAATTATTTTCAAAAAGTGGAACCAAACAGAGACTTACAAAATAGAATTCTTTGATAATTATAATTTTTTAAAAATTATAATTTACTCTAATAAATTGTATCAAACAATGTTGTAATTAATTTTAATAATTGAAAACTGTTATAAATAATTATATAAACGGTGATCAATGGAATCAACTCAAGTAAATATGATATAAGATAAATATAAGGAGAAGAGATGGATAAATTTAAAAAGAAGAAGCTAGCAATTCTCTTTTACTTTTCACCAATAATACACTATCTCCTTTATATAGATGGAGGTAGATGAGAGTTACAATGAACATCATCTATTAATTATGTACATGAATGATAAGTATTCAAAGTAACTATACATTCATCTCTCATGTAAGATTCTTCATCTTACTAACTTTATTAATCTCCTCATATTAAGTAATATTCACATTTAATTAATTTACAACACTCCCCCTTGGACATTACTGCACTATACTCATGCCTCATTAAACCTTGTTAGAAAAACCCAATGGGAAAAAACCAGCTAAGGAAAAAAGAGTACACGACATATGTTACAAAGCATTGCACAAATTGTCTTCTTGAAAAGCCTTTGGCTAAGAAAAAGAGTACAACAATAAACCTTCCGAGGTTCATCATTCACAATGAATGTATGTTGTTAAATGGAAGGAGATGAACCTATACATTGTAAGAAGGGATGTATGGAACAATACAAATATAAAAATGATATATCCACTTTATTCATTGTATTTTATAACACTCCCTCTTGGATGTTCACCTCCACAGCGTTCCAAAATGGGGCCCCAACATAGACTTGGCATATATGTGGCATATATATGGAGTTCTAGATAAGTGACTTGTTTACTTTCCGGTGTGACGCCCCCAAATTTCCACTTCTTAAACCTCGTGAAAATCTAGTCGTCAAATATCATCTCAGCACATCAAGTAGCCAATATAAGCCAACTCACCCTGTTATAACTTACAAGGATCGATCGTACGAATGAATTACACAGCGGAAACGTAAATTTATCTAATAATAATGTCTTACAATAACAGGGAAAATGTGAACAGTAGTCGCACAAGGTTCAAATTACAAAACTCAAGTTATAACAAAACTGGGAAACAGCCTAATAGTATTCTACCTTGCCCTTGCCTTTCGAGGTTTCGCCTCGCTCTATTAACTCTGGAAGGTTTGTAAAACATAGCAAGAAATGAGCGAAAGAAGCTCAGCAAAAAATTATTCTATTTTGAATAAAAATGATCCTTCCAGTTCAAACAAGTAAAACGGCATAGTTTTGAATCATAAAAACTTTAATAATTGAATCCATGAACTAATATGAATTCCATCAACGCATGCATGATATACGATTAAATGTCACATCATGCCAATACACAATAATATTTGAATAATTGAACATCACTTGACATTTCTGCCCAATCATAAATTATTTTGTCATCCTTGACACAAAGTCAAGTTTAACAACTCGTGTCCGTATACGTCACAACTACAGGAATTAACCATGTAGGGTCCCGGGGAATATACCGGTCTTACCACTTTTTT